>WUQG02010671.1:0-32468 GCA_011317285.2 Androctonus mauritanicus
ACTACAGTCACGCAAAAATATTTGAGAGAGATGACGAGCAAAAAAAAAAGAAGGAAAGGTGTGGTCTGATAGAACAGTAGAAAATTTTCCCACCCCTCACGCCACTAGCGACCAGCAGGGTCGGCGAGGACACGCCTCGGGATGAGGGCAGGCGAATACCAGAGGACGTGATGCTATACCACGACAACCAACTCACGACTTAGTACATTGAAAGAAAAGAAACAAGTTCTAACCCCCTTAACCCCCCAGATGTCTTGAATCTTCGAGTCTGAGATCGGTAGAACGAAGGATAATTTGTACTTTCATCCGAATGTATATTAATGGAGGTTAGAAGTACGGACCGGTCTACCATACCTGTGATTATGTGAATCCCCATTGCCTCCCCTTATTCGTTTTTCTTCTTCTTCTTCTTCTCCTTTTTTTTTTTTTCTTTTCTCATTGGTTAAAAACAGTACCCAATAAATAGATGTTGGAAGGAAAATAGAATTGCTAAAACGATGCCAGGTGTTTTCTATACGTAACGTTCCAGTGCCAAAAACTCTTTAAAATAAAATGAAAATTCCCGTTTAAAATCGCATTATTGAAAGAAATCTTTACGTAATAATGTCATTTTAAAAGCGAATTATAAATTTTAAATATATACATATATATTTCCAAAACTCGAGACCGGATAATTCGCATTAAAGAAAAAAAAAAAAAAAAGATTATTGATAGACTTATACGTCTCGAAAGTTATAATTATCTTAGTATTTCGATGCCAGATAAATTTTAAATTAGGGCTTAATAAATGCGAACATCTAAAAATAAAAAAATAATAACTAACTTAAAAAAGCGTTAATTTATCTATTTTATGCGTCAATTGAATTTTTGTTTAAATGTTTTCCATGTATATATACATGTGTATATAAAAATCTAGAAAGAGAAAATTGCAGGTGGTTTTGATAGTTTTATAATACAAGACAATTTAAAGTGATTTCTATTTTATGGGTTTATTTTATGAACGCTATATTCACCTAAATCGGTGAAGATAATAAAATTTTCGTAAGATTGAAAATACTGTTGAACGTTATATAGAATTGAAACTACTACCGAAAGAAAGAGAAAGAGAGAGAGAGAGAAAAAAAAAGAACAAGCAATGAGAAAATAATATTAAAAGAGTAGAATTCGCGTGATTTTAGTCGTTTTCTAACCTCTTTTCGAGTACAGATCTTTGATTAGATGATGATGTGCGTGTTATTGAAGATTCATTCTTTCGAAGCCAAGATTTATATCATCAATCTTGTTGTCGGAAGAATTTTATTTTCTAACAACTACTACTGCCCGACATAAACATATATTCAATGCAGAGATCTCACTTAAAACATTACTAATTTTTAACTTGATTTTTGTCCTTCTTCCAATCATTATCGATCATGAACGAAAAAAAAAATATTTAAAAATAATCGTTAATGTTTGTTTAACTCAATAAAATTAAACATAACAATAGACTATATATAGATATATAGATATAAAAAAATATAATATATATAAATAATCTGAAGTGCTTTTGTAATATAATTTATAACCTTGCTGTCATTTTATTGGTATGACAGTCATCATTATTCATTTTAATATTAAGAAAAAGAAGAGAGAGAGAGAAAAAAAAACTGTACCAAGTCTATTTTATCTTTAAAGTAATTGAGACTAATCATTCAAACAATGAATGTCATTGTCATTAGGTTAAAGTTTTTTCACCTTTTCTCTCGTTTCAAACTAACATCAGTATATCTGCTGTCGACTGTTTAAAGATTTGTCAACAGGCAAACGTGAGGAAACGTAAATCATTTATTATGCTAGACGCGCACGGTTGCGGCGTGGCACATTACCTTGACGAACCACGGGTGAGATACTAATGCATTGGTAATGACTTCGGAACAATAAACTCACGCTACATCATCCGAATTTAGTACAAAGATGTGGTAAACAGTGTGTTTCTCTTCACCCCCAAAACGCAATTAAAGAGGTATCTTCACTTGACCTTGCACGCGACAGAATTATGTCCCCCCTCCCGCGTTTTATTTTTACCATCAGCATAGAACTGAAGGCGGCAAATTATCTAGACTCAAAACTTAATAGCACATCTTTTGTTTATCATCTCTTCTTACTCTCAAAACATCCCTTAAGGGGTGGGCGTGACGAAATTTTGGTGAATAGAACTCTCATGAGTGCCCCTCCTACCGTATCCTCGGGGACCTTATTTTCTTAACTTCAATGAGGTGTGGTTTCTAGTAATGTACTTATTTCTTAAGCGTTACTTATAAGAAGGATAAAAAAAAAAAATATATTGAGTATTAGCAATTTATGAGCATCAACCTGGTTTGAAATTCGAGTAGATAATTGAGGAAGGAACTTTGAACTGGACCATGAAAAAGTATGTGCGAAATTGTTCCCATGACTACACTTTACCTCTTTTTCGTGTCACGTACCGTTACCATGGTAACATCACTAAAAAAACATTGGTTCCATTTTTTTCTTTTTCTTCTTCTCCCATCCGGTAAAAATCGCAAATTTTTCGATTTTGAAACCGAAATTTGTCAAATAAATCGCGGTGTGTGTGTGAGAGTGAGAGAGAACAAGATTTTAATACTTCGCACGGCGAGAGCAATAAAAGCAAAAATGCTGGTATATTAAATAACTCTTCTCATGACGTAAATATTTTAATAATTATTTTAAATATTTATAGTGTTTAATTAAAAATAAATTAAGCTTAATATGATTGAGTATTGTACTGCGATTTAATGAGTGTTGTTGTGTTTAAATGCTATTAATCTAACATAAATTAATTCAAACTATTCGTTTGAACTAACAATTTATTCTATTAGTAAATTTACAACATACTCTTCTCCAGATCAATTTGATTGCTTTAATTATTAAACGTAATAAATCATTCTACAATTTTTTTAATTTATTTTGTCAACTGGTAAGATATTATTTACATCATATTTTAAACACTTCATGATACATGATGAACCTTGAGCCATACAGGCCTAGTATACAGTCAAGGTAATTTTTACTAACTCAAGCAAGTTGTTCAAGTTGTTCGATTAATCATTTACAAAAAAAAATCATTTAAAAAAAAAAACTATAACACACAGAAACTCTTCAACACTCAGTCCAGTTTCGTAAAAAACTAGAACAATGTTTAAATATTATAAAGTAATAATTTTTTTTTATTTCTTAGAAACTAAGGACTAAATCATTAGTTAAGTATTCTATAATGTAATGGCCATTTAATACTTGCGAAGTAATGTTTCTTTACAACTAAAGCTTAGAAAATCTCGGGAGAATTACTTCTTCCATTTAACGTTCCGCCAGATCTAAACTATTAAACAGCGCTAAATCAATAGCCTATTTGAAGAGTATCGTTTCTCAACAGGCAACTTCTACCTAACGTCAGAAGAATTTTTGATCTTTAAAATCTATAATTTCATCATGAAAATCGCGATTATTGTTCCGAAGATGTCCTTAAATGCTTATTACGGCTGTGCAATTGTTTCGACTGATATCTGAACTTCTCTTTATATATATAAACTTAAATTCTTTCTTTGTGCTCATAACACGGAAGCCATCAAAAGTGATAAGAATATCTAAAATTCTGTAGATCATCAAAGTGCTTCGGGCTAACGTGTAATTCTTTACATGAATGCTTTTATTTGTTATTCTTTATTAAATCTTTTTTTCCTCTAACAGTTATTTAAAGATATAAACAGGTATCGTATGCTAAACAGAAGTGAATATTCGCATAAATATTATTGGAAAAAATATATTTTCGGTGTGGAAAAAAAAAAAACAATGAAGTTCAAAGAGATAGAGAGAGAAAGAGAAGCAATTTCTTCAATCAACTAATAGCTGGGTTATTATTGAAGTAGGAAATAAAGTGGAAGAATCCTCAGCACCTCATAACGTCTGCATCTGATCATATTCAGTGGCAAGTTGCGTGCTTAACTGAAAGAGCTTTGCTGCTTGTATGTAACACAACAGCTGTGCTGGGGCACGCCATGTGTTCCTCACAGATGCAATATTTATTCCAAAGTGTAAAATTATGAAGGTACATAGCCTTCTTTAAATAAAATTCCGTGCGGAGATGAAAGAAAATTTGAATGAATCAAATATAGATGCAAATTTACTTGGAATGATTATAATTTGCAAAAATTTAAAATAGTTTCTGCAAAAAAAAAATCGAAATTTGAAGATATAAAAATAAAGATATTCTGTTGAATTTTACATGCAACTTGTGTAGTTTCTACTATATATATAGCTTGAATTCTTCAGTTTTTAGAAGATAATCTCGAATGTTTTTAAGATTAACGACTACATAGAAGGATAAAAAATAAACATGGCTACACTTGATTAATTTTTTTCTTGTAAGAAAAAGACTATAACAAATATTTTTTTCTGGATGATGAGCATCGGTGAATCGTATGCACCACACAAACCTCTCTAGAACCGAATTTGTTGTCAGATACCCTGACAAATTCGGATCTACAGGGTAGATGTAGAGCACGACCCTTGAAGTGATAACAATAATGACTCAAGTAAAAAAAAAGTATAAGCTTAAATTTAAGAATTTTCGATTTAAAAATAAAAATATGGAAAAAAATTTCAAACTGTCAATAGAGATTACCTGTATAGATTCGAGCATTAAAATATACGATCCTGAATGAAGGTAAAGTGAAGAAAAGAAACAAAAAAAAACAAAAAAAATGCAGAAAAGAAACTTATCTTAAAGGGAAAGAAAAGGAGATAAAAATGAATTTCTTTTCAACTTCTTGAAACTGAAGCATCATTAATCTAGTTAGGTTCGGACCCCGTTACACTCGAAAGACTACGAATTCAAGATTCAAGAAAGAAGACTGACGGAAATTCTCCGGAACCGGAAAATAAATAAAAACAATTCGGAAAGAGTGACAGCCAAGCGAAGACGCCAAGTACTTTTGGAATATTTCCAGAAGTTTCGAGTCAAAAGAAAATTTTGTAATATTAGATTGCTTTCTGGCATTTGATGACAACACTGAACTTAAAAGTCTTCTAACTAAACGCAGTAAGCTAGCTATACAGTACTCGCATTTAAACATTGAAAGCTTGCCTACAGAATATCAGTGTACACATCAACGGATAAATTATTAATATAAAAAAAAAATCTTTACTTTTTAAAATCGTAATTGATGAAGATAACATAAATTACTAAGGAAACTGTAATGAGCTTACCTTCAAAGAATTATTTGCCAACTTCATTTTCATCCATCATTCTTTCAATATGGACTGTAGAATTACAAAAGATTATTTTTTTATATAGTTAATTTCTATTTCTTTTACATTAGCTTTACTAAATTTGTTCGATGTACTTAAAATCCGATTAAACTGAACTGAAATGCAGAATTTTTACAAAATTCTTATTAAATACATGCGATAATCTTAAACTTTACGATATTTATACTTATACTTTCGTTAAAATTTGAGTATTTTTCTTTTTCTTTTTCTTTAATTCACTCAGTGGTGTTACTTACAAATTTACGTGAATGGATGCTCTAGTAATCATGCATGCAACAAGAATGATTAATCAAGTCACTTATAGCTGTAGATCTTTAGAGAGTTATGTTTTTTTTTATAGTTTTACATCAATTGTTTTACTGTTATAGTAGAATTTTCTAAAATATATTTTTAGCATGAAAATTTCATTATACTATCGCACTTAAAGATTGGTTACAATCCTTTTTTGAAGTTATTATTCGAGGCACCATTTTAACGCGTGCTATATCTTAATTTGGAAGAAAATAATGGCGATTCGCATACAAAAAAATGATCGCCTTTAGGGGAAATCAAATTTTAACTGGCAACTGTTGTAGAAAACATAACCATATATGTTTAGTTAAAAACAAAAATTAATTGCGTGGGTGTTGTATGACCATAAATTGAAAGAACCTTCTGCAAACTAAAACTAATGAACAAAAAAGTATTTAAATTAAGAAAATAAACTTTCATTTAAGAAAAAAAACTTATATAAAATTTATAACTTATATATAACTATAGATATATGTATATATTTTTTAAGATTCATATCCACTTATATTGGTTGAAATTTCTTATTAATAGCATGAAGTTTACTACTGTGAGTCACTTTAATGTTTCCGTTGTTTATTGTATGCCCTATTAACCGTTTATAATGAAAAGAAGAAAAGTTTCCAGCTTATCCAGAGGCCTAAAGAGCTGATTGTTCATCTCAACCTACCAAACCGGATCGACCGGAAATAAAAATACATTCGACGGAAATGAGTAACTTCAATGAAAAAGAAGCGAATGGTCCCAGAAAGATAGAGATTCGTATATAATGAACTCACAGGTAAGAAAAACTATTCTTTGCAACTCTTAATAAATCGGTACATCTTTGGATTACTGCAAACATTAGTTTAATTTTTGCTCAAACACTTCATGAGTTGTCAAAATTGTGAGATAATTCATATTTTTCTTAGAAACATCGTTTGTAGCCAGTTTAAAAAGCATAGATGTAGAAAAGCACAAAATTAGCATTAAAAATGCTTTGCGAATTTTCAAAAATGCTGTTAACAGTAGAGTTATGCTGTGAAGAAAAGTTAAGATGAGAAAAATATACTATAGACTTATAATATTATTTAATTTTAGAAAAATATCTCATGAGATTTTATAATTGATTATTTTTAGCATTAATAACATTGCGTGATTAAATTATATATGTGAGTATAAAGAATTTCGATCAAAAACTATTCTGATATAACACTTTCACGCAATGCAATATTTCTTATTATAAAAATGAAAAGCATCGTTGGCATTTTTTAATTACTGCGTAATCCAATTACGTATAACGCCGTTTGAAAAATAATTTGACAGATTTTTGTAAATCATAAAAAAATAATACATATATATATTTAATAATTAAATAAAACTTTTGAGAAATACGAAACCTGGATTTTTTTTTAACTAGGCAAAATCTGGGATCAGATGGTTTTGACATTTCACGCACATCTGGTTTCCAGATATGTCTTGGCAACGCAAACAATAATAAAAGAAATCTATTACGATATATTAAAAGAAGAAAGAAAATAATAATAATATTTTTCGATACGTATACGCTTTATTTTTTATCCTTTTATAACTTTAACAAAGACTTTCTTATGGTTTGGTTAACAATCTATACTCGGAACGTATTTATCTAACAGATTACTGAGAAACTGTTCGAAATTTTGTGTTTTTAACTAACATTTCTTAGATAAATAATGCAAAACTTGCTTGGAAATTCGTAGAAAACTTTAAAAATAATTTAACTACAAACAAAACTTCGCAAACATTCCTTAGAAAGCGTGTTACGTTCTAAATTTTCTATATTGTTTTGCTTAGATTAATGATAGGCCTATATGGATTGGCATAATCTACTTGTCCCATAGATATAGGCTATATTTTGAAGATAAAAATTAAAAAAAGTAATTTAGGCCATAAATAAAAGGCTAAAGGATATCATTATGTATATATCTGATATTGCTTATAATTAAGGAAGATTTGCAAAACAAACGGAAAACGCAAGAGTGATATAGAGCCTACATCAAGTTTGGTAATTAAAAATTGCTCCTAACTCCAGTAATGTTTTTTTTTAATAAAAAAGAAGGCCTACGTAATAATTAACATAAAAATTACGTTGATACAGTTGCAAAATGTTAAAATTAGTTGGGCATATAATTTACGCTATGCCGATCTCGTATGCGACTCGCGCTTTAATTCTAGGAAGAGAAGAAAGAAAAAAATCTGTTAATCGATATTATCAGTGGCATAAATTATCAAGTTCGACCTAATCTTAAACTAATGCTTAAAATTTTGCTTAGACTATTAACAAGAAAGTCAATGTATACTGTACGGTCTGCTGATCGCTTTCAATCGCTATAGCACTTTTGGGACATTATCCTCGCATGCCTGATCTCATTATGCTGCTTATAACTGGCTCTCGGTGACAACGCATAAGCCCTCACGTATGAGGGGCTAAATGATTTTAATCAAATTTACATTACACCCGTAAAGCCTGTAAAGCTTTATAACATCGACACGGTTTTCTCTACAGTAGAATATGCTAATTCATCTTTCCATCTACTTTACAGAATTATTATTATTTTATCTTGTAAGCATTAAAAAAATTTTCTCACTATTAAAATTATTTAGGCCTGCGATGATATTTGAAATTATTTATAGTATATAGATGGAATGAGCTCCAGAACCAGGCTTTGTAATGTAGCTTTTCATCTTTAATGCGTGCTTAAGCTATAAAACATCAATCAATGGTTGAAAGTCGAGGTTCTATAAGTAAATTTTTAGCAGATCGCACTAAAAACACTGTTAAAGCAATTGCAAGTTTAAGAATTTTGTTGTCTAAATTGGAAGCAAAGATGTGATTAGCAACGGTTAAGAGTATCAAGGAAGCATCGCCTTAATGAGATTTTATATTCCCTCCCCAAAACTAAGAGGACTTTTTTTAATAATATTATATATATTAGTACTTAATTAAGGTAGTAATTATTATTATAGTAGGTCCTAAATGTTCATTAATCTTCTTAAATAATCTACCTTTCAAAATTTCTAGAGTTTACTTTAACTTAATTTATGAAAAGTAGTATTTTAAATCTGTAGCATTTTTGGACATAGATCTAAAACTTATAAAACTGATGAATTATCTTAATCTTAATCGATTTTCGATACGATACAATATCTCGGAAGTGATGCGATTAATCATAATTTTAAAGTTTTATCCTTTCTTTTTTTTTTTTTTGTTTTCAATAATCGATGTTCTGCGATAAATTTATTTAAAATTTTTTGTTTTTGTTTTCGGTTTTTCCGAGAACCGAAAAAAAGATATTTTCAAGTTTGTCAAACTCATCACGTATTTTCAAACCGGAGAGTAATCCGATCCCGACATTACCGACAAAGCATTTGGAGAATCTCTTTTGTTCTTGGTTCGAAGCCGAATATTTTCTTTCGATGTGGAGCCGACCGAAAACAACGCTTCGCTACTCAAGCGACGACAGACGAAGATTCGACTCGTTTCTTTTTTTAAGGAAAAAAAAGGGGGAAATGCTTCGGGAGACGACATTTACTTAGTAAGTTTTTGTTTGGTGAATGGCGAGACGCGAAGTGAACGGGGGTCTAAAAGACGATGTCCGCCATTCGTTTGGGAAGAAGCGCCCCCTGCAAAGTCTAATTTATGAAGCGGTTACATATTGCTTGTCACTTAAGTCGTAAAGAGAAGAGGTTAACGACTAGAAAACAAACGGCGTTTTGTGTTACGGTAACCCGCCACATAATGGCAGAAAGGTCGCCGAGGTGGCGAAAGGTTGGCGATCAGTTAAATAAATGACCGACGAGACGATTTGTCTGGACGCTGTGTTCTCGCCCTCTCTTTGCTAGAACGGGGAAAATGTTGCGCCGAACACCATGCGCCGATCGACGGAGTGTCTAAAGTGTTTTGGTGGCACGTGCCACCCCAAAAGCATATTTAAAAAAAAAAAAAGACGAGAGAACTTCATTATGCATTCTCTCACTACTTTAAACATTAATAAAGACGTCTGGCATTTCTTACTTACAGATTAGAGTTTGCAAATTAGACCGAAACCGATAACTGTCGCGGATCACTTTATATATATCAACAGTAGTCTACAAATTAATTTATACAATACTTCAGACAGTTATTCTACAAATGTTTTGCGATTTAATCGTCTTCTGTTTCGGTTTAACCAAAGCGTTATTTGAAATTCCAACTGAATTATGCACCAAATTTGGACAAAATCCAACTGTTCCGAGTGTATTTTAAATAGTTTCTGCCTATTTTTAAATCCTCCATGCGACAAACTACAAATCCGTTACTTTTAGAATCTACTAAAAGTAAAAATTTGGTAGTTTAGCGCTGTTTTAATGAACGTATAAAGAAAACTGACGATTTTTGTTTTTTCGTTTTGCGAATTCGTTCGTGTCTGTGTGTGTGTGTGTGTGTGTGTGTTCGTTGCGTAATTACGATGAGTTTTCTCCTTTGGGAATATTGTTTCGTTCGTCAGCCGCGGTACTAATTTAAAAATTCTTTCGTCGTTGTTATTATTATTATCGAACGAAGGCCAGACGGATAGGGAGGAAAAAGATGATCGACCCACCCTGTTTGGCACCCCAGTTGTACCTCGCAGAAGGACGGACGAACGACAGCCAAGTAACGAAAGCTTACGCCACGTCCACTTGAATTGTGAACTTGGTTAGACCTATATAGTTCGTGTTATTCTGGTTAAATATGCGAGGGTGTGGCTTGTTTCTGGTACACGAAGACCAACACTATTCGTGCACAGACAGCATTTTAATGATCGCATCGAGTTACGTAAATTATCTGCCACTTGAAATTGCGAAAGGTTTTATTAAATAACAATGATATTTAGCTCTATTAATGTCTTCGGGTCAGTATATAATAAATTCTGAAAGACTATTTTTACATAATTCGTAGAGGATCGACGTTCTCAGGAGCTCGTTTAGCTTACACGAACGAAAACTGCGTTGGATCGTATCAAAGAGTTAAGTCAATAATTTTATCTGCATGCTTATATAAATATGGTGATTCATAAAACGCGTTAATTTCGATGCGAACCGCGTTAGGACTGTTTTAACGCGCTGTTTACTGAAGGACATGTGTCACCGCTAAAAAATTTTTTGGAATCGAAGGAATTATATCAAGTCGAGCAGGATGGAGACTCTGATAAAGATATCACATGTTTAACAACCTGGTACAATTTGTTGCTTAGAATAGAACAAATATAGTACTGCCGTAAGCGAACATCAGAAACACGCTAGTGAGTATTAAGACAACCATGACTAACGTATCAACAGTCACAGGAAGTTGGTACTAAAATCCGAACAATTGAAAAAGATCTAACGCAATTACCTGTCAGAATGTTTCTAGTGATAGTCGCCAACTGTAAGTTTATGTATTTCGGTAGCATGAATATATGACAACTAACAGCTGCTGTTATTGCGACAAGTCAGGCAGCGTAATCGGTATCGCGTAAAAGATATACGAGTGACAGATGAAGAGAATCAATTAAAAAGTCGACTTATATAAATAACATCGATCAGAGTGATGCACGTGATAAAAATAAAGCGCTAATAAATAATATACACACAGCAGCCATTCGAAACGGCTGTAGGCCTGTGTAGCGGTAGTAGTAGTTGTAGTTGTTGTTATCAGAATTACAATTAATAATTAATAATCATCCCTGTAAGTGTTGAAAATTATAATTAAGCATTGTTTAAGTATTCGGTTTACGAGGTAAAAAAAGGCGTGTTTGTGTGTTTTATGCATTGTTTTGGATACTGGTGACAAGTTATCAAGACGGAACGGTCGGTGACTGACTAAACAGAGACTTGGCGTAGAGGGAAACAAAACACATGTGAAGGGAAACAAAGTGCATAAGATATGCTAGCGAAAGATTGGCAACCGAATTATCGGGCGAGCCGACAAGGAAGCAAGTTGCTTTACAGACAGCAGCAGGCACGTTCATAATACATTGCAGGTCACCCGTTGAGTGTCGCGCGGCACGCGTTGCCAAGTGTTAAGGACGAAATAAATCTTTCGGCGGTGGCCGCACTACTGAGCTAGCAACCCGGAGTCTTGCGGCGGAGGCCGTTTTACGAGGTACCAACGTTATTTATATCCCAACTGCTGGCTTTACGCCGCAACCATTACTTCGGTCCGGTCCTAAATCGTTTATGTTCTCTCCCTCTTCTTTCTGTCCCCCTTCTCTCTCTCTCTCTCTTTTGCTCCCGACAATTACCTCGATAGCGGAGGGTGAAGAGTTATCAATTAATCGTTGAGTTATATTCACGTCCTTTACTAAGTATATCCAATACGAAAGGGAAAGATTTCGTAGCCAAGAAACGCGAATAATGATGTATGCCAGCGCAACTCGTTATCTACAACGAGACGTCTCGCTGGACAACATCCTTGATAAAACGAATAAAAATGCGATTCATTCCACAATATCAAGACGTTAAATCGTACTATACGGTCCCATTCATTATATCGAGTAAACCTTTTATTGTTTATATCCAACCACAGAAAGCCAGCGCGCCGTTAAAAGGAATTTGTAACTTTTCAATTAAGGATTCGAATCGTTTAAACTCTTAAAATTGTATCAAAATTTTAACTGACGTCTGTCTCTGACAGAGTTATTGATAGCTGGTAAAACAATCTAAGAAAACTTATATCAGAACCAACTACAGAGTCCATTTACAATAAGTAGTTCTTCGATTTTTGCGTTCATCAGTAGTACCGCTGTTACCGCTCCGAGTTATCTTTATTATATATAGTATATAGAATAATCGCTTCATAAAAACGGTCGAATCGGGGATTAAAGGTAAGTTTACGTCGGTGGAATGTTGTATAAGAAAATTTAAGCGCAATATCGACGAAGCCGCTAATCCCGGTTGGGTGTATTAAAACTGATGTGGAAGGAAAGGAAAGAAAAAAAAGGTGAGTTTAGACTAGGGCTGGTACACAGTATATCAGGCTGTCCGCCTGTGTGCCTAGGACGAGATAAGGAAACAATGGCCGAGAGAAAGATGTCTTTTGTTCGTCGAAGAAATCAATGAGACCTCCGACCGACCGATGTCTTATCGTCTCTTCGCCCGGGAGCTCTTGGCTTTGTCTGCGGCCCGGCCTCTGGGGAAAGCGCGGTCTCATCTCTTTCCACGCTTCGGCAATGTAGAAAGGCAATGTGCCGTCAAACGGAGCCAGTAAGCCCAGTTTCTAATTTCTAATTTGTGCACAAAAATGCTTTCCCCAACGATATCCAGCCACAGTAAACAAGTTGCTAATGCTCCAATAAAACACAAACATGTATACTGTGTGTACATCTAATTTTCACACCTGTTTCATCTGAAAAGTCTTTAGTTTTTGCCGAATCTAATAAAGTTTATCTTAGACTCTTCTCACCCACTTCTAAACTAATAGCAAACATATGGCAAATTACAGCTAAATTACAAATTCGTGAAAAATTTTATGGTTACTGTATGTAATGTCTGAAAGTAATAAAAGTTTTACAAATTAAGTTGTATTTTAATTTTTATCCTACAGTTTCGTTTTTTAAATATAATGAAATGCTGATCATGTCTTTTTATTGTTTTTAAATATTAAATAAAATTGTTTAATGTTTACACCTCTTAAATTTCGTTATTTAATTTACTGTATATGGGTAACTGTAGGCCTACATTTTGTAAATATTGAAATATCGCGTGAGACTTGTAAATTATATGTACTGTAATATTTTAGTAATCGTATAATGATGTTTAACCTATAAAAATGTTAATAAACCAATGTCAAATCTCGTAACATGTTACAACAACAACAACTATATATATATGCCTGTAGGCCTATACTGCCATGCGGAATTTTTCTATCTATAATACAACCACTTATTCCCTAGGTAGACGTTTAATACAAAAATTATTTTTCTTTTACCTCGGTTCGCTTGAATCCCTGAACGTGGGCCTACAACCGTTTCGAATATTAACTAAAAAGTATTTAAGCGGTTGTCAAAGAAACCCGGTTTTTCGTTTTAAGATCCCATATACACGTCAAGCAGTCGAGGATCGGATATGGTCTGGCTGTTACGACCGACTTGCCACGCGAACACAACATAGGCTCCACCTCCTAAACGTAATTCGTCCTATCAGGCGCGTGTTGGGTGGGACTAAACTGACGTCACGGAAGTGAATGGAAATGGACGCCTGCGCCGATGCTGGATGAGAGGCGTATCCCCGAGGGAAGAACAGTATGAGCCTTTTGATGCAGGTGTGGCTAGCAAATCTGGCGCGATGTTTCATTGGGTGCAAAACTCTGACCTTTCTGACCCTATTTCGTTTTTCAAAAAATTTGTTTCATGTATATATGTATAGGTATATAAGAAAAAATAAAGCGTAAGCCAAACTTAATTTGATCATTTCTTTTCATAAAACTATCTATTAATTTGATTAACTTTATTGAACATCTAATACTAATTCAATAGGACTCATATCCCATTAAATACAAAAGTTTCGGTTTTTTAACACAAAACCCAAAACTTTCAGTAGAAAACTTGAAAATTACTCATAAAAAATTTATTACTTTAATTATAATAATAAAGCATATTTTATCAGTAAAGCAATTATTTTATTTTATTAACCATAAAAATATGAAAAAAATAAAGTTAACAACTTCTAATTATGCATAACTGGTATATATGTCTATGTGTAATTAGCACAAGATAGTGGAAGCTCCGCTAAAGAATGTAATAAACACATTTAAACACATAAGCAGTATAAAATTTATGTATTAAGAAAGAACACGAATTTAACAATAAGAAAAGCGAAAATAATGCGGAATTCTTGTTTAAAATTTTATTTCGGTATAAAATGGAGAACATTTCAAATTCAAATTCTACGGAAAGAACCGAAAACAAAAAGAATAATCCCTTACTATACAGCGAAAAAAAATATCAAGAAAGAAGGGGAAAAAAGAGAGATATTATCGCTTAAACTTCAATCTTCGATATTGCATCTAATGTCAAAAAACGGCTTGCACAAAAACAATCGATTTAAGATTAGGACTACCGAAACAACTCGCCATAAGGGAATGGCGTGCCATCTAGTGGAGAGTGTTTCGTGACCGAAAATGGGCATAGAAAATGTCTACTATATATCTATCGTTGGCAATGTAAACATAGAAAAACATGTGTTCGGTCTTTTTGGGATGCGTATCACGCTATCACTCTCTTGCTTTAAACATTCTTTACTGTACGTGACCGAGTATCTAAAAGTTCTGAATGAATGACATCACAGTTGCGTGCATGAATCGTGGGGTTCTATGAAGTTTTGTGTCATCTCGCTTTTGCCAAATCGTTTTATATACTAAAAGTAGCTCGTCTTTTTATTAAAATGTAATAAAGTTGAACTTCGGGGATGAAGAATATCTTTAAAGCTTCGAACACTAACGTTTATAAATCGATATTTAGTTATTTATTAATGCAAAAATGGCATTAATACTACAGAAAATATGTAAGATTCCCTATTATTATTAACACGTTGCGAGTGAATATTATGATTTTTGGGGTACAACTTACAAATTTTTAATGGTCTAACTGACATATATTGATGCTAACGTAACCAGGTAAAGCAATAGGAAGAGAGATCCTTTTTATCTAAATAATATATATTATAAAAATTTATAGACAGATTAAGCGAAGTAGAGTAAATTTAATAAGTTTTCTGACATTTATCCTTATTCCAATAATTCCTTATAGTAAATTTTAGGTTAGGTGTGGACATATTACAGATTGGGGCAAAAATCGAGCTGCAATTTGGTGGCAAAAATAACCATATAAAAATACCATTATGCTGTTTTACAAGCCTATATTTTTTGATAGTTTGGCTATCGTAATTCGGTCTAACTCTACACCTGGTCGAATAATAAGTGGTTGATTTTATGCACCTCATGAATTTTAGTCGCTTATCAGAATTGGCGATCGTCTTTCAACCAAAGTGGATTAGGAGAGAAAGTAAATTATAGACCGGCAATTCGACGATAGAATGATAACGACATTACTTAGTTTTCTACCCTAATTATGACGTGTTTTATCATGTTGTTCCAAGATTGAACTCAAATCGTTTCGAATAATTAATCATTCAACTGATAGGCTTGGCAATTTTAGATTAAATTTTTTTTTCTCTCTATCGTAACATTAATGCAGCATTTTTTTTTTTTTTTTTGATAACCATTTATGCATTTGCCTCTGGCGAAATTAAACAAACTTTCTATATAATAAATGTATGGTGTTATTCCTTCGAAACAACCTAAAACGAGTCCAGATATTGTTTACTACGTATTAGTTGTTTATAATCAATTTGATCAATTTTCTAATAAATTATTAACAAAAAGTCTGTATAAATAATTATTATTTTATTATATAAACTTTAAGCTTATACAAGTTTAAAATTAAAAAATATAATTTTCTTTAATTGAAAATAAAAAAATTAAAATATATTTTTTATTTTTTAACTACATGCTTTAATTAACGCATCTTTTAAAAAAAGAAATTAGTCATTTTAATCCAGAAAACAGATTTAAAATATGGCTTTACCTAAATATATTAATTTTTAAAAATTATATTTTTTTACTTTAATAAAAATTATAAAAAAATGTTTATATGTTAAATAATATTATTATATATTTTTAAATTAAATTTATATTAATTAAATGACATAATTTATTTTTAATTTTCGTATATAAAATGACTTCGATTTTTAACGAGAGAGGGAGCCGTCGTCGATTTCATCCAAGTTTCCGGCAGTGGCCGGCAGATGGCGCGATCGGTAAACAATATTTTTAAGCCGCTAGCCACAAGCATATTTTTCGAAATATTCAAATTTTATAGAAAATATATAGAGAGAAAGAGCAAGAGAGAGGGAAAAAATTTAATAATTTTTCGCTAATATTTTAACGTTCAAAACTGGGTTAGCACAATTGCAGTTAAGTATTGTTTTTTATATATTAATTAACTCCGCAATTACAGCAAATGAGTTTATTTTCCATTCATTAAACCGAATTATTTTATTTTATTTTTTTATTTTAATACTTTTAACATCGATTCCTTAAATAAATCACCATCTAAGAGTAATTTTTCATTTGGTCTTAATTTTAGTGCTTCGTCGAAACAACAAAATGCAAAAAAAAGGAAGAGAAAAAGAAAAAAAAATTCTCAAGCGTTTACTTATCCTTATAAGAGAAAGAAAAAGATGGGAGTTTGTCGAGCCGACTTAATTAAAATGCTCTGTATAATGTAAACTACCTAAAATACTGGAATGTTCGCCACAATGGTTTACTGTTACTAAAATAGAAAAATTAGCGAGGATGATCACTCACTCTCTCATTCTTCCTCTGCTGCAGACACCGACAAGTGGGTGGAAATTAAAAGTCGTTAAGAATAGATGTATCATCTTTTTGCAGTAATACATTCTTTTTTTTTCTTTTTCTTTTTTAATTTGCTCCTAGTTTACTTTTTAAAAAATTTTTTTTTTAAATCTGCGAGAGAGTAAGAAAATTTTAAATGGTAAAGCGACATGCGATATTTTTCTACATGTAAATCTTAACGTTTTTAAATGAGAATGTCAGAACCTACTGTAAAATATAATTAAATTTTAATACGGCAAATTATATTTGGCATCGGTTTCGCAAAAGCATAAAAGCATAAAATTAAAAATTAAATAACTTAAACAAGAGTTTTCGTCTCGCCATTTTTCAAAATTAATTTTAAGTGACAAGAGTGACATGTTATTTCCATAAAAATGGTTGGTATAAAGGTGTTGCACGTAACAATAAAGAAAAGTATCAATTATCATATTGTTTAAAAGTTCAAATGGATCGAATTTCTTTATTTTATGTCTTGCTTTGAGAAAATTCTAAACAAGTCTCAAAAATGCTAGGTTACTGCATTGCAACATGTCATTTGTTGGCAGGAAATGATGAAGCACCTAAGCTCTGTGTGACATTTCCGTTCAAAAGAAGAAACGAAAGATCGGATAGCATCCACCAGGATATTTCGAGATGTCAAAAGTCAAAAGAAACTATTTCCTTGAATTACTTTAAGGATTGTACAGAATATAACTTACCGAAGCTGGTATTGTTACGTAATAATGTTTTATGGGCAACAGTATTGCTTTATATCTCTCTATCTTAACGTTGTTATGCTTACAAATTAATTTTATACTATCATTTATTAATTTATAATTCGAATTTTATATCAAAAAGCTGGCATTATGAGTCTTTATCTCATTTCTTAATTTTTTCAAATTTTTAGTGGATAAAATTTTTGTTAAACTTTTCTTCGTAGTGTTTTGGTTTTGTTTCCATCTCTTGCTTCGAGATTCTGCGCATGTTCTAATATGTTTGCAACGTTGGCCACCGTGCGGCGCCAGCTACCGAGTAGTCAGGAAACTAATAAATTATTTCCGAATTTCTCTCTCTCTCTTTCTCTCCATATGGCCTTTCAGAAAGTTCAGAAGCGAATCCAGGTATTGGACGTCAGGGAAGAATACAATAGCTGCATCAGATAGGTCTAAACCGCATTGCTAGGAGAATGGATAGTACGAAGTTGAAAAAGGATCCTATACCAGACAAGAGACGGGAAGTGAACGTAGGGGCTTATCGCGGTCGTTTTCACACATCCCCTCTTTCCCGCACATTCTATCGATTCTGTTCGAAACGGAAGACTGAATTGGGGGATTTGGCTCCTTAATCTGGTTACCCTCCGTCTAGTCACACTGGAACAGACTTTAATTGATTTCGGCAGAGTCTAGATGACGTCACAAGAAGTGCGACAACAATAGATATTTTTAAGAAACCAATAAAACGAAAATAACTTCTATCTAAACTGTTATACATTTACAATCGGAAACAGAACAAATTCCGATTTCACCGAATCGAATCTTGCAAGATTCGAATCTAGCGGAAAAAAACTGCAATTTACATTTTTTGTAATTTTAATCGATTAATTAGCTAGTAGCATCAGCTAAAATTACTTTAATTATGCATAACGACATAGCCGTTACAGGATAAGTGCATTATACAGGATTAATAATACGCTTTAGTAATTCTAAATCAATTTATAATCAAATTATCTAAATTAGCTTTTTATAATGAATGAACAAACGGCAGTCCTTCGTGATTAATAGTAATAAATTATGGAGTTAATTGAATAATAAATGAAAATTTAATGATAAATTATACTAATAAATATCGAAAATTTAAATTTTCCAATGATATTTTCAAAAATTTTACAATAATCTCTGAAAGTTTTGCTTATGATAACCAATACGGCTCTAACTTATATTTTTGTTAACAGATTTTAATAATAATTACCTATCGTTGATTATTATTAAGTTTAATAAGCTTAAAACAAACGTTTAGATGATTATGTAATTAGTCAATAAGTATTTTAAAATTTATTAAATAGCTTAATCTTCTCGAATTGTCGTCTGCTCGTAAATTAAACATGCCACGACGAAAAGTCGATAATGCCGGATTCTATTTTAGAAAATTTTTTTTTATAAATTTAACCTATAATTCGATGACGAAATTATTTAGAAACAAGAATTACAGACCACTTCCAGACAATAAACTTCAAATAGAAAACTCCAACAAATTGATTGGCATGGTCTGCGAGTAGAGCTTTCCAATGTAGCACTTGGCGTTACAAATGATTCTTCTCAACTTCCCTGATATTTCTAATCAACTAGAACGCAGCCAGTTTGTTCCCTAACTTAATCACGCCTTTTCTCCTCCTCTGCACGTCTTCATCTGCTCGTTGTCTTGATGGTACCACAGCCAGTCAACTAAAACTAAACATCATCGGCTCAGTGAAAGTTGTTATTTGATCACACCAGCTTTTATCTTCGTAAAAGCCAATAATAAACCCGCAATTATTTGTTTTTATCACTCTATAAGCATTGATTAATTAATCCCTATCAAATATGAAAGATAAATAAAATATAATTAGGTTTTTTTTATTATCATTATTACATCAACTCTGCTTTATGTTGATACCATAGAAGCAATGGCAGTAGGAACGTTAATCATCTTACATTTCATTAGTCGAATCGGGTAAAGGATATGTTGATATGCTTAATTAAATGTTTTATTGCTTGAACTGATGTGAAATTTTAAAAAGAAAATTGCAAAAAAGAAAAAAAAAAGGTTATACAGTAATAATTTATAGCATTTTTATTAAGAACCGCATCGTGCATTCAGCGAGTTATTAAAAAGCAAGCCATAAATCCAAGTTATATAATTAATTATTTATAAATCTTCAATAACTTAATAACTTGTTTATTGATTTATTGGTCAAAATTATTTTCTAAAATGACCGGTATTTTTTTTTCTTCTAAAATCATCAAACTTTTTTTATTTTATTTTATATATTAAATCATTTCTAAAATCTAAATGTTGATGATGTAAAAAATAAATGTCGTGAAAACTGTTTAAAAAAAAATGTCTTCTCATTTAGAAGTCTGGTTCTGGATCCTTTGGTATAAAGAACAGGCGCCAACTTGGTGAAGTAAAATATTTCTTACTCTCAGAAAATTTTAATATGGATCGATGCGCTACAATAACTCCATTCACATTTTCAAATGGATTATTTGTGTAGAAATTAATTCTATTTTCGTGTGTTTTTTTTTTTTTTTATTTCTTCTTAACTCTTAGTTGTTATTTTTATCTTCACGGTTTTGTTATTTTCCTAGACTTATAAATCCACTCGTTATTAATTTATTTTTCGATAAATATTTTTTTAAAATATATTTAATAAATAAATAATCATTTTTATTATTAAATATAATTTTAATTAGTGGCTATTATTCAAGAAAATTTCGTAATTTTATTAGATCTGCAATAGGCCTATATTTTAGTCTATGTAATATGAATAGGAAACTTTGCTTAACATCAGAATCACAAGGTAAATCTTTAAAATTTATCACATTATTTTTATAATTACCTTAACTATTATAATTTTTACTTTACTTATATAATTTATATATAACAAAATATAAATTCACATAGTCATAATTTGGCCTGTACTGTTCTAACAATAATAAAATTTAATTGAAAGGAATTAGTAATAGTCGAACTGAACAAAACAGAACTAAATTAAATGAAATTTAACTTTTTAAATTTTCATAACAAAATATAATAATATCTAGTATGATATTTTAATACTGATGTTGTTTTGAATGCTTCATGTTACTGGAATTTTGCACATAAAGCAGCTAAGGTTTTTCGAAAAATAAATAATATTTTCTACTAAATTTATGAAACAAGCTTCATATTTTGCTATATAAATTTTTATAAGCTTCTAACAATTTTTACCATATAAAATTTCAAAATAAATATCTAACAGTACTTATTATTGATAAATTTAACAGCTTTAGCTTATAAAGAGTAAGTATACTTGAACAAACTTTTTACATAGAAAAAAGAATGTTAAGCAATAAAAATACCATAAATTTGATTTTATAAAAATTGACTGAACTTTCTTAATTAAACGATGAATAAACATTATTAATCTATAATCCAAATTACATTAACTTCAAATTGTCATTCTTATGTTGTTAACTCGTTACAGGATGTATGCGATACAATTTGCATCTCTATAACTGTACGTATTTAATGTTTAATTAGATTATCTATTCTTAATGATGTTTAATAATATTGTGTTACAATATATATATATACTAGCTTTCTATTTTATATATGCTGTTCTCTGTTGATTTAATAAATATTAAGTAGCAGTTGCCTTATCTGTTATCATTTTTTACATTATCTTATCTTTAAAATAAATAATTGATTTTATTAAACGTTTTCATTCGAACGTGAGTATTAAATTATTTGAGAGAGAAAACTACTGCTAAGCACTAGAATAATACAGAAAAGTTTTTAATAAATCAATCAAAGTGAGTGGCACAATCTTAAAATAGAAATTTGTATATTAAAAAAGTTATATACGTGATTAAGATTCTTGGCGCGATTTGGGCAAATGATTAAATTTATCTTATTTTTATTCTCCACGTTAACGAATTATCTGCATTCACAGCCAGATTTGCTATTTTATAATTAGAAAATTAATTGTTTAAGATAGTCATACAAGTATATGAATTCAACTGAATCGATACTATATTAAGCACTGTAAACATCTAGGAATAACTGTTTGGTCAGTTTGCAAACAATGACCCGCAGTTGGCCTGCATATGCTGTTCATTTACTAAGCATAGTGTGCGGTCATCTCTTTCTATTGGCTAAAAACTTGGCAGCACTCATATTCTCTGGCAATGAAAGATGAACGAGCTCTATAAAGTCGAGCTATGATTGGCCAATGTATTCATCTTGATTGGCATGTGACAAAGCTTTGGATTAAATGGTCACGCAGAGCAATGATAAATGATTTCTCATAGATATAATTTGGGATTATAAAGCAAAAAAAAAAAAAATATTTCTACTCCATTAAATCTTACTTATTGATTGTGTTAGATTACAGGTTATAGTTCGTCTCAAGAGTTATTTTATAGTCGTTTAGAATAGATCAAAGAAATAGGTGTTAAATTGATATTCAAAATATTGATGAAATAAGAATTAGGACGTTAAAAACAAGATGTAATGTTGCATGTTTTGCTTAATAACGTTATTATTCTGTTAACGACAGTTAGGATATTTATATGAGATTTTAATTAATAAACAGGAGGGAAAAAGTTGATATTTTACAGACAACAATTCTATAAATTAGTATATTCGACAGTTAATAAACACAGAATACGAAGATCGAAAGAGAATGAGAAATTTAAAAATTACAAATGATGTGTAAGCTATAGAACCATTACTGAATACAGATATTGCTTATCTCTAATTATTTAAATTGTAATCTATTCAGTTACCTTAAACTAATAACAAGTATATCAATCCTCAGGTATCTGGAGATAATAGTTGATCGAATTTCCCTGTTTTTACTTCCAGATGGCGTGAGTGAACACAAGATTAAAGACGTGAATGATCAAAATCTCTTACGCATGCTCTGTCATTCATACACACAAACTACTGTTGTGCTTGATAAATTCGTGATTGTTACGTATTTTCATCATTAACTGGTGAAATAAATTCAAAACAATGTTCTAGTATAGAAATGTCAACAGCGTAGTGTACTAATGTTTGTTTGCATACACAACATGATCTGTTCTATGATATTTAAAATTAATTTTGTTAACTTTTTTTAGAATACATTCTGCATTGAATGGAAAATATGGGAGAAGAAAGTTAACAAAATTAATTTTAAATATCATAGAACAGATCATGTTGTGTATGCAAACAAACATTAATACATTATGCTGTTGACGTTTCTATACTAGAACATTGTTTTGAATTTATTTCGCCAGTTAATAACGAAAATACGTAAAAACACGAATTTATTGAACACAACAGTAGTTTGTGTGTATGAGTGACAGAGCATGCGTACGAGATTTAAAATTAATTTTGTTAACTTTCTTTAGAATACATTCTGCATTGAATGGAAAATATGAGTCAGCGTGTTAGTAAATAGAATTAATGAACAATAAAGTAAGAATTCTCAAATCTTCTTTTTTTATATTTTTTATTTTTATAGCCTACAGCTATTCGTGAAGTGAATAGAGGAGATTGTTCTAATTATAGGGGGTATAGAGTTTATTGTTGGAGGATGGAGCAATTATGAAATTCAGTTCATTATGAGAATTACTGGCTTCAATAAATTATCTTAAGGCATTTTACAAGATTGTTAAATCAGAAATGCTATCTATATGCTAAAGGCTACGTAGTGTAATTTAGTTTTAGCTTTTTAACATCGTTTATTAAGACCTATATCAATAGATTTCGAAAATGATAAGATGTTTTGTTGACTTTCTTCTTGAGATACTCGCAGACCCCTCGATATTAAATTGCGATATTTATAATCAATCATAGGACTATATTCTTTATAAATAAGGCTATTGAGCTTAGTTAATTCGATGCCATTAATTCTTTTATTCATACTTTACTAGATCAAATATTTTCGTTCGAAGATAGCGTATGGCTATAATTACTTTTCTCACTTATTAAATAGATTTTAACAGAGAATTTTTTTCTCTTATAAATAAATAAATAATTTATTTACCATTATTTTAAGACACGAAAAGAACCCTAAATATTCTTAGCACGAATTTTAAGGACGTAAAATCATCAAAATATAAGGCCTGCAAACCATTAAAGAATCATCAACAAATCATTAATGAAGAAGCGCTTTTAAACGATAGATTTTTACATTTTATCCACTTTAAACATTTGAATAAAGGTAGATAATATTCTAACTAATATGAAAACATAAAATTCTTTTATATTTAATTACAAAATAGACATAATAAGAATAATTAAAGTTTCCAAAACATTGATTGACACGATAAAATATTTATTGGATAATTTTTTAAAGAAGTTGTAGTCTACAAAACTAAATAAAATTTGTTAAATGCTAAATTTTTAGTCTAAAGTTAAACATAATTTACTTTTTAAAATAGGCCTAATATTCAAAATTTACAATAATAAATTTGTATGGCCAATAATTCTCAACGTATTCGTAGAGTACTTTAACATCGAACATAGATCTATTAATCTTATATTAAAAATTTTTATCTTACTTCTCTGCAGAATATAAAAAAATAATGTAATGAAAACATGATAATATCCAACCACGCAAGCAATAAAAAATAAATTAATTAATCCAGTAAGTTTAATATATTCTATGTAATATATTAACAGAAGCAATTATTATTTAAATTACTACTTCAACATAAATATTCATTTGATTAGCTAGAAATTTTAATTCATTAATTCACAAAATTATACGATTTAAACTCATAGGCCCAGACAACACCTACGTAAACAGTTCGTAAAATATAATTTATAGTTTGAATATTAATTCCCGAATTAATTCTTTTACGTAACGCCAATTGTTACGTAACAAAGATAAAATAATATATTGCATTTCAAGTGAAGTATTTTGAAACTAACCTCATATAAATTTTTATTTCTGTTTATGAAAACAGAAAAAAAAAACACACACTTAAAGACTACTTCCACTTCAGTAGTTTGAAGCAATGAAGATAGTCTTTGATCGATCAACACTATTTATAAACAAGTCAGCTGAATTCCATTTGAAACATCTGCTCCTGTGACATCTGCACAGAAAAGTGATAAATGCCCGTGCAATGAATGCTTCAAAACAATCCGTATTCAATTATTGTTTATTTTATGAACCGTTTGTATCAGTAAGATATCATAAAGTTTATTTTATTTATATTGAAACATAAATATTCGTTTTTGCCAATTTTGCATAATCCGTAAACATAATTGAACTGTTCGACCTTAATTAACCTTAATTACTTCAGCCTTAATCGACTTAATTTACTTTCTTAGCCGGAATGAGCACATTCTTAAAATTATGCAAACGAAAATAAGCCATATTATGATGAATTAATGGTTTTAAATGATGACGCACTTATACTGCACTTTAACGCTCATTATATCAATTTTTTTAAAGAAAAGCTTTAACATGGATTTAGATAAATAATTCAAAGAATACTGCTTAATAGGCTTTCATTTTATAAAAATGCAAATAAATTAAAATACATCTTTAATAAATGTTTAAATTCGAACATGTGAACTTTAATTATATTAGCAAAAATCCTTAAATAATTCACGAAACTAAAATTGATTGCCTTCAATACAGTTAACGCTTATAAAGCTGCGTGGCTACTGGTCATCAATACCAGTCAAAGCTATTTTTACCACTGAAAGATATTGGATTAAGCGAATTACAAAAGGAATGAAATTTCTGTACTGCAATCATCATCAGACCGCTTGGAGTGAAGCAGCCATTTTGAGGCAGAATTTTATTGATTGAAAGATCGGAGAGAACTAAGTGAACCTAACCATTGACTCAAGTGAATGCTCTCTGGAGAGCAAAATTCTACTCAATCGCCGATTCAATTAGATGTTTGCACTGTAGATGTTACGGTACATTGAAACTATTAAAAAAATAAAATAAAAATAAAAAATTTCCGTATCTCATCGTCAATGGAATGGATTCTCGGTTATAAACACAATACATGGATAGAACAACTGATAGACACTTTGGCATCATGCCAGCCGTGGTCTGGCGGGTTGTTTTAATTGCCTCATTCCTCGGATCAGAGTCATGTAGACTACTGTGTTATGGCAACAGTAGCATGTCGTTGTTGTTTCAATTCGTTGCAGTAATGGATATTGTGCGGTCTTTGAACCAAACCGTTAGTCAATAGGTCTATTTAAGTCTACTTAATTCTTTTACCAGTCGTTTATTTATAACTCAAAGCTAGTTTTCCAAAACTTTATATGTGGAATAAGGGATGCAGAAAATCACTGTCTACTAGACTTTTTCAACTTATAATGATAATGTTACTTGCTATTAAAAAAATAAAAATAAAGTTTACTGCATCTTCGAGAATAATTTCTACATATAAAGCAATGGAAAAATAACAAGTCATGCTTTACTTTGATACATTGCAGTTGTAATTGTAACGAATGGAGTTTGAACACTTGTTTTAAGAATGTTTTATGTTTATTTATACGTTATTAATCACAATTAAAATAAATTTTATAGAGCAGAATGAATGAATTTTGTAAAAGTTCAACAGACTTTGTAAGATCATAAAGCAAGAAGATTTAAACTTGAATTATTTTCTAAAATGAATTATTAAAATTGCATTTACAAAAATAAATTAAACGTTCGTTTTAAAGTTATTTTATTATTTTTATTTGCTAAAAATAAAAGTTATGATAGATTAAAATGAATTATTTAAACGAATAATCGAACGGTTAACATGAAGAAATGTTGGCGATTTGAGTGAAAATTATTTCCTGTTCTTTATGCACAATAGCATATTGTTCGCATCAAAAAGCCAATAAAGTAATTAAAAATATTTTTGCTTCTTTTGTATTAGTTCGTCGTAAAGTATAATCTTTCATTTTCTAAAATCGTTTGGACAAAAGAACCCCCTACGAAGATGTGCACACTAAACTTTAACTTTACAACTTCACCTGTGTGTAATGACACTGGATAGGAACAGAGTCATAAATCTGTTTGGTTCAAAGTCATAAATTCCTGTTCAATTAGGGAGTCGTTAAAATCAGCTGGAAGGCCTAACCCATCTTTCCATCTAACTTGTATCCACCCTCACTGCCTATTCCTTTGCATGTCATCTTCGGCTGTTGTCGATCGTCACGAAATGCCTGCTGTTCATGACGTGACATATTACTAGAGGTCACGTACGAGATAAGAAAAGAATGTTGGTGTCTTAAGACAAAATGTCATGACTTCAATAGCTTTAGTGACACTAGGCAAACAACTACCGCATATAACAGTTTACGTTCCGAACAACAAACCTGTTGGTAGAAATATTTGTCGCAAATCTCGTTCAAGAACGTAGAAATTTCTTAATTTAAAATCAAGAACAATTAAAATTAAATTAAAATATTAATCGATTTGCATTGTTAATAGGTTAATTAATATTTTAGTTAAATTAATTTGAATTTTTTTACAGCATAATCTTCTTAATAAAATGTAAATTAATCAATTTAGAAATTTAAAAATAGCAGAAAGCCAATTATAACGATGATTTTTAAGCAATAAGTCGTGTTCAGAAACAAGTTTTTAAAGAAATTTTTCGTTTTTTTTTTTTTTTTGATTTTGTAAACTACAGTGTGTCATTGTCAAACTTTTAAAACATTTTGTATGAAAATTTTACTCACTTTCTACTTGTATACAAGTAGATTAATATTCTGAAATTATAACTCGAATATAATTTAACTAAAATAGAAAAACAAAAAAGCTTGGAAATGGCCTAACAAAAAAAATTTCTCTCTTCAAAATTGCAATTTTATTCTTGGAAAAAAATTTTAAAAAATCTTATCTTTTGAAAATTTATATATCTGGAATTTTATTATTATTCTATCTGGTCATTAAAAAGATAGGATCTTAAAAATAATACAATATAGTTAATCTTTAGCAAATTGAGAAGCGGAATGTAATGAAGAACAATACTCTATTGTATTATGTATCACTGTAAAGCATCTCTTACTAATCTCAGACATCTGAAGTATTCTTTCTTCAAATTAGAAGAAATTGTCATCTCAGCAGGAAACAACAAGTGATGTCAAAAAGTGAATGCCATAGAATAAAGCAGTTTGTTGTGTCCAATTTGAGAAACGGTCTTTGTCAACCAATGAGAAGTAATATGCCGAGTTCCATTCAACCACCCTAGGGATAAACACTTTGACCGAAATAACCTGGAAGGATTTCTTGTAACAAGGCAAAGAGTCAAAAGAGAAAATCGATACACAAAGAAGCCGCAAAGTATTCATTCTACGTTAAACAATTAAGTGTAATTCAAAACCGAATAAGCAGCTAATGTACCTAGAAATTAGTAATTGAATAGCACAGGAATGATCAAAATTGTTTGTTTTCAAAACTTTTAATCCAATAAACTTTATTTTTAGGAAATTATATTGTTAGTTAAATATTATTTTAAATAAACTGCTCAACAACCAAAAATCATTTTAAAATATTAAGATATAGTTTTGATTACAATAATTATTCAAATTAATTAAAAGTAAAGTTAGAAATGCGATTATAAATATATAAATTGTACGAGAAAGTAGCTTTTAAATCGTTTTGTATCCATAACATAATTTTTAGTTGAAGAATTATTTACAAAAAGAAATGTTAAAAGTTTTTATAACTCTGCTAAATCTTTCATTTAATAAAAATACTTTTACGAATTGAATGAAGTAAATTTTACTTGGAAACCATTACAGTACACGGAATAAACTAGAGCTGAGAATTCTAGTAAAATTTAACAATGAAGAGGGGTGGTCAGACAAAGAAAACAGACGTAAGAATTGAAGCAATGAAGCTGGACCTATATTCCCACCAAAGTGGAGATGACTTCGACAGCTGATAGCGAAGGGAAAAGACAAATTGTTCTATTGGTTTACAATTTATATGTTGTTTTCTATCCTTCGACATGCATTCTTGACCATGGATGGTATAGTATTACCACATCTGCCAATGTCGTTGTTTCCAAGTAGCTATTCATTCAAACCCCTATTTATACTCGCGTGTACTCTTATTTTATAAACAGACAGATGTTCCTGACATAAAATTGTTTTATGTAGCGATATTTTAATCACTTTATCTCTTATAAAATGTTTATATTGAAACATAAATTTGAAAAATAATTCTAAACCAATTTCAATATACTAATACAGTAACCTATACAAGTATACCGTATACTTTTGTTCCCACTAATAACACAAGTTTGTAAACATATTCACATTATTTTAAGCTAAAAGATATTAAAAAAATTATTTTTAATATATTTATATCATATAATTTATATAATACCCAATTAAAATTTATCATCTATGTAAAAATACTAGAAACATATCACTACATGGACAAATAGTTAATTTTTCGAATTTATTTCAAATTCTATAGATAAAATATCGATTCATAATTTAAACTGTACACATTAAGAATCAATATTTTACATACATATTTTTATATTTGGTTAGAAAAAGCGTGGAGACAGATTAAACATGGCGAATGTATCGACATGGAGCTGACATTTGACATTAGCTATGAGCCTCAGAGAAAGAATGACAACGAATCAATTTGGAAAAGCGGCATCACATCGTCTGCCAAATTAAATCGAACGAAGATAACGAGATGACAGCAAGAAGTGATATCATAGCGGTTATTTGTTGAGCGGAAAGAGACAAGAGAAGTGCTCTAGGCCTCTATTTTTTGTTCGCCAAAATGCGTCATGCTTCATGCTTCTTCTAACAGAAAGGAAGCTCTAATCACGAGCAACATTTAAAATAAAGATAACAAAAGGTTGCAGCAATTTGCATTTTTATTATTCTCGGAAGAACATATTTGCATGATTATACATTACAATCTATATAAAGCATATTCCATATAGTTTTGTTGTTTGGCAAGTAGTGATGTTATTATTTTCAGTTAAACATTTAACAATTATTTATACTCTAAGTGTTTAACATTTTTATAAATTCAAAATTCCTTTTCTAGAACTTAAAATTATTGTCTTGGATGAATTATAGAACAAATCTTAGCCAGAAACAAAGTTGCTGTTAGGCCAATCTAGGAGATCTCAATAACTAGGCCTATCCCATCATCAGAAGGCTTCTTACAATGCTTAAATGACAGAGGTTAAGCTCAATGATATCCACCCATCTCTTCAACTTTATTCATTTTTTATCAACAGGAAAAAACTGTGAAAATTGATAATTTATATATCATATAGTACTGTAAAATATAAGACAATTTTTTTCAGTAGGTCCATGTTATTTTAAAAACAACGTTTGCTAATCTCTATTTTTATATTCAATAATAAATATTTTAATGAAATTTTAGAGCGACGTTTAAAGATTTTCGTAGAAATTATTATTTTACGGTGATTTTATTATGAATTATTTTGCATATTTAAGCACGATACGGTTCTTAATTAATATCACTTCATTTTGGAGACAGATTTAATTTATTTTTAGAAATTTTAAACAAGATCTTAATTAATAATCTCACATTTATTCTTTGACTAAATTTAATAATGAATAAATATTCCGAAACAATTCGTTATCTGTGAAATTATAATTTAGTTTCTGTTATAGTTCAGAACTATATGCGCGAACGGAAGAAGAGTATCATTGATCGTTCTGTGGTCCCTTCTGCTTCGCTTTCGAAAATGATCTCAGTCAGCGTCAAGGGCGAGGGAGAATATTCATGAAGATTATAAACTGTTCTCTCGACATCATTGTGTAAATCTCCCCGGAGTTAGGAGATGAATAATCTATTTAATGACTGCTCTCTTTAATGACGAAACTCTGGGGTCACCGGAACTTTGGACGACGATTTGGCTACAAACTTGTACAACCTAATGATCGGGTAGATATATATACAGTATATAACTTGTAGTATATATATATATTTAAAGCGATATTCGCCTTATGAGAATGCTACTAATTCATGAAACGTTTCAAACTCAAACTCTATTTTTTCAGTAACAGTCAGAGCGAAAATCAAAAAATTATTTTAACAGGTATTCAGATGAGTTTATCTATAATTATAATCAATAAACATACGAAATTTTTAATTAAAATCTTAGAAAATAAGAAAATAACTTGGAAGATCGTTAAACATAAACACATAATTTTATTCCAACAATAATGCCTTTATAAAAAAATATAGGCTTACTTTTCATAATATGACAAACTATAATAGTCTTTATAGTATGATTAATAATTAATAAATAAATTCATTATGTTTTTCAAATAATTTCCACTTTATATGTAAATGTATTCAACAATTTAATTGGGACACAATGACAAAACAATAATTATTTCTTTATAGTCTATGACCTGATAAGTCACTACACGTTATGGCCGTAGAACATTAATTTTCTTTTAATATAGAAATTTTCGAATGATATTAAGAATAGTACACTTTTTAAAAAACAGATCTTCGAATAAAACATAGAATTATAAAGGTTAAAACTTACTGTATGATATATTCGCCAATTGTTGTAAATCCGAAAACACTATTGAATACTAAAAGATCGTGACAAAAAAGATGGCGGAATGAACTAGAAAATTAAAGAGGCAAGGCCAAGGGTCGAGACCAGAAAAACTTTATTCGCCAAATAAAGTCACAAGACTGACAACATATGAAGAAATAAAACGGCCATAGGCAGGTTTAAATGGAGAAAAATAGTGATGATGTTGCCAAGTTTCAAGACTGAAGTGATGACAGCAATAACTATTTCGGGGTGAAATTACGACAAGGCAAATAAATTATATTTTCATTTCAAAAACTATTTTTCTTTTTTTATTTTGCCGAAAGATTATTTAAAGAGTTTAAAATGTTATTTATAATTTAATTTAATAAAAAAAAAGAAAAAAGAAATAATAAATTATATATGTATTCTACAAACTTTTTGATTTATTCTTTATCATTGAACTGATGTTTATGTAATTTTTCTGTTTAAGAAAATTGAAGAAAATCTAGCATAAAAAGAAAAAATTATATACAAAACATAATTATTTATTTATTATTTAAAATTAAAATAAGTTTAATTTGATTTTAATTATCTTTTTAATAAATTAAAATTGTTTTAATGTATCTTGGCTTTTCGATTTAAACTCACAATACTGCTATATATACTTGTATAACATGAAAAATTATACAAGTTTTAAGAACTATAAATTGTTTTTTTATTACAGTAACCATTCCTACATGATTAAACATTGCTAACGTAGTCAAAATTGTTTTAAAACAATGTTAAAAAAGTATTTAAATAAAAACAAAACTTGGCGATAATGTTATGAATCTTTAATTACTCTCTCTTTTATATATATATCATGTTAGAACACGAGTTAGGATATTAATAGTCGAGATCAATAACATGAAAAATGCAATAAGTGTGCTTAATGCCGTATTTTCAATTAATCCTGTAAATCTCTGCATCTTTAGGTAATCAACTGAAACGTTTAAACTATTTATTTTGTTTTTAGCACAAAAAATAAATCTCTGTATTTCTTAGGAAGTATAAAATGCTAAAATTTATAAATTGTAGCAAATTAAATATCCGAAAAAATAAAACAAATAAGCGGCTTACAAAACAATGCTTATATTTGTTTTAGAAAGAATTAAACACGCACATAAAAAAGAAATAAAGTAGAATGCAATTCG
>WUQG02010672.1:0-11886 GCA_011317285.2 Androctonus mauritanicus
AAATCAGCCTCAGAGGAAACTGATGGCAGTGAAGAAGATGGTGTGCCTGCTTATACTTCATGTAAGAGACAGAAAGAGAAATTCTCTTGTATACAGTGTGAAAAGCATCTTTGCTTGGAACACAGCTTATGTATATGCCCAGACTGTGCAATATAACATTGCACATGTATGTAATTACATGTATGTACCTGATGCACATGTATGGCATAAGGTACATACAAGTTATATGGCAATTAAATGTAAATATTTGTACTAAAATCTGATTTTTTTGCATTGGGGTTTCTCAGACCCCTCTAAAGTTTTAGTGCAAATTTTTTTCATCAGACCACTTAAGGGTTTTAATAATGAAAAAACTTTTGAAGGCCCCATCTCGTGTTGCTCTTTATAAAGAAGTCATGGCAGACGCACCCCTACTACCTGTTCCTGTTCTGACTAGGTGGAGAACATGGCTAACAGCAGCATTATTTTATGCTGATAACTGGCAAAAATACATTCAAGTGACACAGCAGCTTGAGGCAGACAATGTTCAGTGCGTTTTCAAGATGGCAAATATTATAAAAAAGGGTAATGTTAATCAAGCATTAGCTTTCATAAAGGCACACTTATCATTTTTAACCTGCACTATCACTAATTTGGAGAAATGTGGATTAGAACTGCATCAGAGCTTGAACATAATAGAGGAATGTTCAGAAAAAAACCGATACAATTCCAGGAGAAATTGAAAGAAAAGTTAATTGAGCTTTTTTAAAAAACTGAAGCTTTAAAGAATTTAAAAAGCATAAATAAAGTTTTAAATGGTGAAGGCGGTAGTAATACGGACGTAAACTTAGGCAATATAACTTGCCCAAAAATCATGAATAGCTACAAATTTGCTCTGTAGATGTGGAATGATCTTTTTTGGCGCTCAAGCACATTCTCTCTGATCGCTGTCACAACTTTAAACAAGATAATTTGGAAATGCATTTGTTCATCAACATCAACTTCAAAAATCTAATTAGTAAGTAGAATTGTTAATCATATAATGCTTTCTTTGTTCAATAAACATGTTCTAAACATTTTATTGAGCTCTCCTGTATTAAATTCAAGGATTTTTTTACTGCATATATTCTGCATATTTCACCTTTTGTTATTGCATATTTTATGGCATATTTTGACGGTTTTAGCTGCATAAAAATCCGGTCTTTAGTCATCACTATAGCTATGAAGACTGCTCCTACTGCTTCTCGAGGTTCTCTTGGGCATTCCGCCTTTACACTTGTTTGTTGAGGCAAATGCCCAGGAGAGCAGGAGAGATATTATAGGCTTTATTCCTCTGGAAGAGGGATTTCTTGCACTCATAAGGTGGAGCACTTGTCTTTTGTGTGGGACAGGTTACACTGTAACATTCTTGGAATGGTTAAGGACTATATGGTTCCTAGATTTACCTTCTGGGCCTTCACTGTGGTTTTTCCCAGTTTGGAGGACTGCAAAGGGGATTTGGAGATAGTTTTAAGGATGGTTTGGTCTGGTATATGGACGGTTCTAAAACCACCTCTGGTGTTGGGGCGGGGGGTGTACTGAGAGGGGTCATGAATGTTTTACTCCTTTTCCCTAGGGCAGTCTGCCACTGTTTTTCAGGCAGAAATTTTTGCTATTTCTGCATGCATTAGTGTTAATCTTGATAGGGATTATGCTGGAAATCATATTTTTATCCTATCTGATAGTCAGGCTGCTCTCAAAGCACTTGATGGTTCCCACTTTGTGTCAAAACTAGTTTGAAAATGCCGTCTTCTCATTGTGGAACTGGCTTCCAGGAACAAGGTATGGCTTGTCTGGGTGCCAGGGCACATGAGGATTAGGGACAATGAGATTGCTGATAGCCTTGCCAGGGAGGGGGCTTCTCGCCCCTTTTTTGGACATAAGCCTGTCCTGGGCATCAGTCCAGATGCTTTTGAGGAGGCTGTCAGGGACTGGCTGGCGGTCCAGCATCTTGCTTTTTGGAGGTCAATTTCTGGACTTAGACAGGTGAAAGCTCTCATCTTGGATTGCTGTGCACAGCAAACCAAGAGTAGCTTTCACTGAATAAACAGGAAGTTAGGATTGTTACAGGGCTTCTTACTGGGCATTGTCATCTTAGAAGACATCTTCACTTGATTGGACTTGTTGATAGTCCTATGTGTAGAAGATGTCATTATGAGGAGGAAACTCCTCTTCACATTTTGTGTGAATATGTGGTCCTCTTGTGATTTAGGCGTGATCTTTTGGGGATGTATTTTCTTGTTCCGGAGGATCTTGCCACTGTCCCATTAAAGAGAATTCTGTCTTTTGTCTTAAGGACAGGTCTTCTTTTGGGATGATTGGGTTGGGGGTGCACAATAGACCTGTTTAGGTTGCTGTGCTTGGGCTGTATTGGCCCCTCCCTCTTTCTATCTATCTATCTACTGCCACCAATTGAACAAATTGAGTAATTCTATCAAACAAACGAGACCAGAATTGATTAACAGAAAACGTGTAGTGTTTCACTGTGATAACACCCAATCTCATACAAGCTTGATGACTTGCCAGAAGCTGTTGCAGCTTGGATGAAATTTGTTACTGCACCCATCATATTCACCAGATCTGGCACCCTCTGATTATTATTTGTTCCAGTTTTTACAAAATTCTTTAAACAGCAAAACATTTAGTTCAAATGAGGATGTCAAAAATCACTTGATTTAATTTTTTGCAAGCAAAGATCAAAAGTTCTATGAGCATGGAATCATGTTACTACTAGAAAGATGGCAAAATGTGTTGGATCAAAATGGTCAGTATATAATTGAATAAAATATTTATATACTATAAAAAAAATTGTAATTCATTTTCTTGAAAAAAAGAATGAAATTACAAACATCCTTATATTTAAAGATTTAGAACTGTTCTATGAGAGACACTTTGTAATATCTCTTATTATTTTGACGCTTTATGTATTACTTCATCTTAATAAGGAGTTCCTTCCTTACTTATATCTGAAGCTTTCACTCATTATAAATTTCACGCAAAATTTAGTGTAAAAGCTTGTAAATCCTATAATTTGTATGGTACAAATTATATTTGTTCATAAAATCAGGATCTCTTATGCTAAGATTGACCTGTATTGTCCATAATTCTGATTTTTTTGAATATTTTGTAGATTATCTGGGAATCAATTATCCTAAAAATTAATTTTCTAATTACTTTTTAATTAGAAAGCTACTATATATGATATGTGCAATATAGCTTAATATCAATGAAAAAATTAAAATCACCTGATCTAAATAATCTGTTGTACCAGATACTTTATAAGCAGAAGTTACAAATTTGGAAACGTCTTGCATAGCAATAAATCCTCTCCAAACAGATGGATACATTTTATTGTTTTGTGCTGATGTAGAAATATAATATGATGCAACTGTTGAATCTGGTGACCTAAAAATATAATTCAGTTTTAAGAAAAAAAAATGTTTAAAATTAATTATATAATTATAAAAATTAATTATAGAAATTTTAAAGAAACATTTAACTTATTAAAATCTAAAATAATTTTTATTTATTTATAACTAATTATTATAAATTAATTACAGATTATTATTATTATATTATAAATGTCCTCAACTCAGAATTGGGTTTGATTTCGAACCCCTCTATCATAAGTCAGAACAATCATAAGTTGTAAATCTCTAAAATTTATAGAATTATTCATTGTTACTATTTACTAAGACTCTATACATTATCTTAATAAACATAAAAAACACACAAGTACAAGAACTAGATACAAAAAATAACACTTTTCATATATCAAATTATTGGGTCAGGACTTGAACCATTGAATTGCACTGACCAATCACAGAATTTATTGATAGCTACATCATTATGAATGTCTTAAGTCAAGGACTATCTGTGTATGTTTCAAAATTCATTTACTTTTAATTTTAAAACACCACGCTTACAAATATTTATACACTTGAAATAATGGAATAGGACTCTACAAAAATTAAATTATCAATTATGGTAGATGTTCTAAATTTGATTAAGAGATATTTCTGAACAATTAATTCTGAACTACTTTACATGTTAAAGAGAATAGAAAAAATAATGAGTAAAAATTTAAGATCAATAATTGAAAAACATAAATAAAAAACTATTAAGCAATTTATTTTTTACTCACATTTTACAATTACTGACCTTAAATTTTATATTTTTTCTCATTATTTTTATTATTAAAAATTATTAAGCAGTTTATTTTTCTATAAATATCATTTATAAATGATATTTATAGAAAAATATACTGATGATAATTTTTTACCCATGTTTTACAATTATTTTTTAATGCAAAAAGATTTATATTTGCAGACACAACATATGGGACTCAAAACTGCATAAATCAAGAATCTACTGTATAATTATATAAAGAAATGAAAATAAGTAAATTATAAGTATTCTTGGTAAGAGTGTGTTATTTATTTCAAAAAATAGCTAAACATGAACAGTATAATCTTACTGAGAGTGCTTATAGTCTATTCAATATTTTTGTTTCATAGTAAGAGGAATTTTTATTAAAGAAGAAATTTTCAAAAGTATAAAACCGTGAACAGAATTTTACAAAATTCACAATTTTAAATCTGTTATCTCAAAACACAGAATCCATAATAATCAATTATTCCAAATTTATTAAATAAATCATTAAAAATAGAAAATCCATGCATTTACCAAAAATAAATATATTTATTGTGAATAAGGAAGCAATGACTCAATATTCTTAGTAAATTATTGATGATAAAAATTCAGTGAAATTTCAATAAATTCCTATCATCATCTACTATTGCAAAATGGATAAAATTTACTAATACCAATCGATCAAGTTAAAACTGTGAAAGTTATATATTGAATATATGTATGAATGTAATTTATTTATTTATTTTTTTAATATTAAATACATATTGTTCATAATTCCAATTTTTTTTAGTATTTGCAGATTATCCTCAGTTATTCATTTCCAACCTATCTCATTTAATTGGGAGTATATCATATTCCTATTTTTACAGATTTTTCAATTTTGAATTTTTCCATCTACGTTAAAAATTGTTATGAATTTTGAAAATTGCTTCCCTATTGTAGGAGTTACACTATTATGTAACAATTTAATTTCAATTCATTATTTGCAGACCAACATTTTTCAATGTTTTTGAAAATTGTTCTCCCATGGTGAAATATAACTAATTAAAAATTTTTTAATAAGTTCTGAAAAATAAAAAAATTTCTAATGCTCTTAAATACTGGCATTTGCAGAATAATGTAGACGGATCATTCCACAAAACCATATGTAAATCAAAACATATTGTACATTAAAGCACACGTTATATAGTACTAGTGTGTCACAATGATGTAACACTAAAAATAGTTATATTAAAGAATATGCACATAAGTTGTATGGTAAAGCAGATGCTTATCATCTTGAAGGATCAAGATTCAATTCTGAGTCCCATACTTTCAGTTTTTCTCTTTGGAGTCTGAGTTCAAGACTGATGTGTTACCTAAAAATAATCCTATGTAAATATAGAACTATGCATGTTGGATCTATGTAAGTCAGAGATTGCCTATATATTGATTAAACAATATTATACAATACACTCCCAATTATCTGGATTACAGATTAATCAGAATTAATTCACAATCTGGAAGTGATGTTTAATTATCAATATTTTATCTCAGATGCATTATCTGAACAATTTTTAAATGCTCTAGATTCATTCTTTATTATATTAAAATAATTGCCAACAAAAAAATAAAAATTATATATATTGAAATAATTTCTTGCTGCAAAGGAACTTATTCTTTCCTTTTTCAATAAATAATAGAACAATTGAATATATAATGGTACTTTGACTTATGAACTTAATTAGTTCCTAGCCCTGGTTTGTAACTCTAAAAGTTCGTATCTTGAAACTTAGTTTTCCATTTTATCTTATGGGAAATCAATTAATCCGTTCCCAGATTTATAAATTTTGAAAACAATAAAAAAAAATATGCATTTGTCTACAATTATTATTATTATATTATTATTATTTTGAAATTTTTGATTTTACATGATTTATATAAAAATTATCTTTCATTAAATAAAAAAAATCAATTTTCTTGGGACTGGGTTTTGTAGTTTGGGTTTTATTTGTTGTCATCAGTTGCTTCTTTTTGTCTCTTAGGTTTTAATTCATGTTGTGAGTTAAAATGTAAGAGACAAAAAGAATTGTAATTATTTTCATTAGTAGTTATATCAAATTTTTTATTAACTTGCATCTCAAGTTAAAAATTAGTTAACAAAATATTCAATATAACTAATAATTATTATGTAGATCTTTAACATTATCAAGAATAATCATTCTTTATTACATTAACAGTTATATATGCATATTTCAAAAAATAACTGAAATAATTTTATATGAAATTTATAGAAAATATTTTACAAATATAATATTAAAAAGCATTCATGGTCATATCTCAAGAATAAGTTCATATCTAGAGGCCAAAATGGGATGTGAAAAAGTTCACATCTTGAAAAGTTTGTATGTAGAGCAGTTCATAAGTAGAGATATCACGGTATATATATGAATGTAATTTATTTATTTTTTTAATATTACATGCATGTTATCTAGGATAATTCATTTCCCAACTACCCCAGTTAATTGAGAATTTAGTTTTCAAATTTTTTCAGATTTTTCAATTTTGAATTTTTCCTCCTACATTAAAAAATATTAAGAATATTTGAAAATCTGCTTTCATATATGAGGAGTTACACAATTAACATATATTTTTTCACTTAATTCAAATTATACTCTAACATTTTTTGTACATTACTAAAAACATTATCTAGTCCTAGCTCTAACAATATCTGAATCTGTTTCTTACAATGCATAGAACTTAAGATATCCCAAATTCTAGAAATAGATCATGAGCCCTTTGACAACCAAATATCAGATGAAGAAAATGATGTAGTTGAAGCAAGAGACTATGATAGTGGTAGCAAATAGGATATTTCAGAAACAGAAGATAATATACAGAGGATATAAATAATAGATTATTTTTTAGGCAAAGAAAACAAAATGGAAAAAACATGTAACAAGCAGGGCTGCACAGCCCTGCTTGTTACATGTTTTTTCCATTAGAAGCATCTGAGAATATAGTCATCAGGATTCCTGCTATAAAAATATTGACATGCAATTTGAGAAAATCATTAGTAATCTTCAATTATATCATTAATGAGAAAATGTTGAATTTGATAGTGGAAAGCACCAATTCTCTGAAAAACAAGTGTTTGTCTTCTTGTCAGAATTGTCTGAAAAACAACTGTTGTCATCGTTGTTTGAGATTGTTTCTCTGAAAATCAATGAATCATAAAACATTAAGGCCTCTACTAGTATTCAAATTCAATATTTTTCATATTATTCTGAACACAGTCTCATGGACCAAAGCAGATACTTATGCTCTATATTTTCAAGTGGGTATTCTAGAGTTAAACAATGTTGCATACCCACAAATTCACTACAAGAGTTAAGGGAAAACATTAAGAATATATTTAAACTATTTCTGCAGAAACCTTGCTGACTCTCCAGCAAGCATTCAGCGAAAAAATTGAGCTTTTGTGTTTACAGCTAACATTGGGAATTTTGAGAAGTTATGAAAGGAAAAGTCTTTAAAATCCTCTTAATAATTTATTTCAAATGTTAAATTTGTTTTTGCTTATATAATACAACTTGTTTACATAATACAGTTTTTTTTTCTATAATTAGATCTCTAAATGATCTTATAAAAAAAAATTAAGTTTGGAAATAAGTTCAAAAAATAAGATAAATTTGTATTTTTTGAAAAGATGTAATGTTGGTAATCAGAAATTAGCAATCAAAAAATTGAAATTTATGCATGTTTTCTAAAGAAAAATAACTCTATAAAATTCTGCCTTGTGTAAAGTGTAACATTATATATGTTTAATATAATTTCAAGTGCTTATGGAACAAAATATATTAAAAACAAGTAACTCCAGTTATTGTGATCTGACATTAGTCATTTAATGCTAGATCATTTAATATTAATTCTTATAAAGCACTTAATGTCAAAAGCATGTCAAAAGAATTTATTTTGGATAATATTAAAAATAACTGAATTATAATTTTGCAGCATATTTTTAAAATTCACATTTTATGCATTAATGTGCATAACTGATGGTTAATAATTTTACTTAATAATAGTTTTAATTTTCAGAATAGATTTAAATTTATTTCACAACTAATATAACAAATCTTTAAATATAAAAACATTTTCATCATCATCAATAGAAATATTAGCCAGAAGTTGATCTTAATAAGTGATGTCAAATTATGTGATCATAATGATCCAAATATATTTAGCAGATGTAAAGTTTGAGATAGATTTTCTCCATGAAAAATGAACTAAATTTAATTCTGTAAACTGTTAATGTGAATAATTTTTAATAAAGATTCAGAATATGTATTTGTTCTGAACCCAATTTATTAAAATTTTGCTCAGTGATGGTTGGTATAATTAGAACTATAAAATTTTTTTTTTTTAATTTAATTCATATTATCTCATGCTCTATGTATTGTAAGAAATTGATTCAGATATTGTCAGAACTGGAACTAGATAACATTTATAGTAATGCACAAAAAATATTAGGGTATGATTTGAAATAAGTGAGAAAATATATGTTTTATATTTTTTAGCAAATTTAGAGGGATTTTGATTCAATTAAATCCCACTGTTAGATAAAACAAGTAATAAGCTTTAAAATAAGATCTCAGTGAGCTTTTTCTGTTGAGTAAAGCTGAAATATTTATAAATAAGGTATCATTCTGAGATAAATCCAAAATCTTTTGAATGTCAAAATTAAAACAACAGGCAATATATATATACAGATATCCCTTCGTTCACAAATATTTTATTTAAAACGTCCTAAACTTTTAAGCACTCACGAGCAGACTTTTAGGATTCCACACAAACAATTTTTATTCACAACAGTAGCGCTTTCGCTCTACATGCCATCTTCAGCTCAAATAAGAAGAACGGAACACAGTACTTTTTTTTTAATAAAACGTACTTTGTTCCGTTCTTCTTATTTGAGCTGAAGATGGCATGTAGACCAAAAGTGCTACTGTTGTGAATAAAAATTGTTTGTGTGGAATCCTAAAGGTCTGCTTGTGAGTGCTTAAAAGTTTAGAATGTTTTAAATTGTATTACCGTGAAGAGCAGTTGATATTAGCTTAACTTTCTGAAATATTTTATTTAACAAAGAAAATAAATATGCATCACATTTTTATTTTGAAAAAAAGAATTTTTGCTTTTGTGATAAACTATTAATCATGGATCAATAATCCACTGTAATTTGTTTAAATCAATGTTGTTCTTGCTTATTTTTTTCACTAATTGTATCAGATATATAATTTATTCAGTATGTCATTTAAAAAAAAATCATTTCTACTTTAATTATAGGATCTGGTTTCAAATCCTGCATTTGGCTTATACTGATATGAGTATCTGTAATATATTTATTGTATTTTTCAATGGTTTTGCAAGTATATAACAGTATTAAATTTTATAAAACAATGGATACACATTATTTCAGCTGTATAAATTTCTAATATATTTTTTTATTGATATATAAAATATATAAATTTGAACAATGATATTATTTTATAGTTCTTTGAAAGATATCAAATCTAACAATTGTAATGATTTAAAGTTTTTTAAACTGTAAACTGTTTCCACTTAGTTATAGTAAAAGTCAAATAACTATAAAACAAGCACTTTAAGCAGTGAAGATTAATTTATTAAATCATAACTAATGTTTTTAGCACTCAGCCATCATCAAGTTATAAATGGAATTGAATATTATAACAAAACTTAATATTTTAAACAAATAGAATAACATTATGTTGCTATGATTATAGATTCAATTTAAAATAATAAAATTGATATAAAATGTTTAACATTATAAATTATAAACATTAATATAAGTTAAAAATCATAGAAAAAATGGTAGGGAGATTGAGTCTAAAGTTATTTATGGCTGGGTAACAAGTTAATCAACAGCATACATCCATGCTGGGGAAAGCTGCTGATCAGGTTTTTCATTTATGATTTTTTTTGTCTTCTGTCTTATGATAATCTCCAATGCCTCTGTAATCAAAACTTAGTCAGCTGCATTCAGTGGCCTAATAATTTGTGCTTCATTCCAGTTTATCTTAAAGTCATTGGTGTATTCTTCTACTGATAATGCAGTTGAAAATTTTCCTTTGGATATATCATGCATGTGCTCATTCAGCCTTTGATATTAATAAGCATTCGTTTTCATCACACACACACACACACATACATATATATATATATATAGATCATATTTTTTTGGAGAAAACACAAGACAAATCAGAAATTGTTTTATAATAAGAAAAAGTAGGTTGTGTTTATTTGTTTCATTAAAATTGAAAAGCCTTATAACATTTATTATAAAATATAATAAATAATATCAATAACAAACAACACAAAATAATGAACAATACCATGTTTTAAACAATCATATTTTTACTTTAAAAAAATTAATTTTCATATTTTTCACAAGAATAATTTTTTTTAATAAATCAGGTTTGTGTTTTAAAAATTTATAAAATATTATACACATCAATCGAAGTTGCATTTGGTATAAATATATGATTCCAATGTTTCAACTTTTTAAAATTTCAAAAATAAATTTATCTCACCTCAAAATCAAAATAAGATTACTAAAATATAACAGGATAGAAAACAGAATTGATAACATTCGATCAAAAATTGTATGAATTCTATGAATATAATCTATTCACATTTTTTATCTTTAAAATGAAATCTAGAAAGAAATTTCAGTCATTGGAAAATTTAGGACTCATCATCGGAGGCAGGTATTTTCACCCAATAAATGCAAAAAAACATTTTGCAATAGCTCCACTGTATAACTCAAGATGGAATTTTATTTATATCATATTTTTATTGCTTTTTGCATTTTTTGTTCCGCCATTTTGACAACTATCTTGTCAATGGGTTAATGCTCTTGAAATGCTTTAATATCAACAGGGAAAATGGCAGTGCCTTTCTGGTAACTAAAAATCAATGGGGTTTGTGCAGTCTTTGGTGTCGAGACTATAGAAGTCAAGTGCAAGAAGGTATACAAACTAGTGCTTCAGTATAAACATGTGTTACTTGAATCAAAATGTTTTCATTATTAGACAATCCGATGTATTTAATCAATTTTGGTAATGTTGAAATTTTGGAATATATTCAAATGACTGGCATATTAGGCGATTAGGGAAAATGTAGAAACGAAAGCAAAAAAGGAGTTTTAATGTATAGAGACAGACACATAAGCAATATTTGCTTTCAGCAAGATGAATCAAAATTTTTGATTGAGGCGAAGGTAAAAGCCGAAATGAAGAAAAATGTTATATATACTGTTCAGACAACAATATCTCCCGAAAATAAGGTAAATGTATAATTATTTTAAATTACAGTTTGTATTAGAATAGTTTTATACTCGTATATATTTTACTAAGCCTATTTGTTGTAAACACGATTTTTAAGACTATTTTCCTGAATAAATAATAATTTTATTTTTATACCGAGTTAAATTAGTAATACTTATTTTCATTTTTTTTAATTAAATTTACTTTTTAAAACATTTATTTTAATCTTTAAATATAGACCCTTATACCCTTTCTACACTGACACTTTAATTTAGATTAATTCGTTACTCTAGATTAAGTTTATCAATGTAGATAAAAAAAAATATCCAGAATAAGTCGAGAGAAAGCGGATTAAAATAATCTTGTTTCTGAAACTAGATTATCCAGTTTTGAC
>WUQG02010683.1:0-11886 GCA_011317285.2 Androctonus mauritanicus
AAAATTTTTCCAAACCGCATAATAGTGAATCAATCCGTACTAATTGAAATTTATTCCTCAAATTACTAACCATACTAAAGCGGTGTCAGCACTGAGTGAAGCTGCACTAAGCAAGGTATTCCTGTAATTTTATTCTATTAACCTTATTTTCAAAAATTTCTAAAATTTTGCAATGAACTATTTTAAAAAAAGACAAGATGACTTTTTTCTTTAATCAAAAATCATTTTTTTAATTAAGTGTCTACTCATCATCAGTAATCTACAGACTGATATATAAAACATGGAAAAATCTCACTCCCAATACACAACCACTCCAGTGATACTTAATTTCACCAATCAACTATAAATAATACTATCTTTTCCAACTGATTGTAAAAATAGACACTTCTTTCATGTACACATGACCCACTATTCAAATTTACAGTAAAGAAAGTAGGCCAATCTGGCTAAAGTAGTTACAACACTAAAAAGAGCAGTTACAAAAAAAAGTATTAAAAGTGCTAAAAAATATATGAAATGTATATAAAATATAACATTAACAAGGTAAGAAATATGCATAACTTCAATACAGGTATTGTAACTGATCACTGTGACTCAACAGTAAGATATCCATAATATAGTAATTTGTAAGTAATTAACCAAATATTTCCAAGCTGCCCTTACGTTATCATCATATTTTTTTTGTTTATAATGTTCTCTTTAAGATCATCTTTACAGATATACCACTTTGTTGATAAAATCTATAGAAATCTACAGTACTGGAAAACATTATTTATATGATGAGTATCCATATTCTAGTCATAAAGAATATATGATATATATGCTGATCTATAATTTAATTTTTAAATTTGTCTATGCATTAATTTTTATGTGAAATTCTTTTCTGTGATTGGAGATATAATTCATACATTGTCTAACTCACATATAAAAGGCAACTAACATATTCCTTTCTCTTTGTTCTGGTTTCCTATCATATCTTTTTGGTAGAATCTTTTAAATCTTTTTTCTTACTATTCTATAATAATGCTCTAAAAATTGCATCATTTGCCTTTTTTAGCTATATATTCTAATACATATAATATGTTGTATTGTCAGTTGCTTATATTACATCATCCTATTACAATAATCACTTCTGAATAGTATAATGTGCCATTAACAATTTCATCATCTAATAGATATCTATAAATAGAGCAAATGTGCAATGCACATAATAGCCAGTGTTATGCTTTGTGAGTGATATTCTTACAATGTTTAAATTTTCAAAATTAACACTTCATAAGTATAACTAGTATCTCAATAACTTGATACAAAACAGACAGTAAACAAATCTATACATTTTCAGAATACAATTATTGCTGCTAGTATGCAAATATTGCAATTTTATTATTTAATTGTATCAAAATGAAACATATATTAAAAAAAATATAAACAATAAATTAAAAGTACATATCAAACTTATAATTCTATAAAATAAAGTTATAGAATTATATATGTTTGATACATGCTTTTAATTTCTACTCCAGTTGATTCTATTGAAGGCTAAATAAAGACAGCTTTGTAATTTAAAAAAAATTACATACAGCAATTTTTTGAGTATTACTGTATCAGTTAATTCAAGAAATTGAGAGAGTTTTAACTTATTTGCACCAAATGTCAACACTGATTATATGAACATATTCCATTATTCTTCCCATTTTATTCTGTGTTCTATCAGTTAAACCAGTGGTTCTCAAAGTGGGCAGTACCACCCTCAGTGGGCACTGAAGCATTCAAAGCTCCAAGTGATATTAAGGGTGCTATATAAATATCAATGAGTGGTGGAAGAAATATTTGAATGAATGAATTATAAAAAACTTTTTAAATTACTGTATATCTTATATATACAGTGATTTTATAGAGCTGGAACTTGAAACAAAACCATTCAATTTATTTTAGTGTCTTATAAATTAGGTTTTTTTCAAGTAACTATGTTAAAAAATCTACAGAAGTGAAACTTACTTTTACTTTCTCAAGTACCGTTCATTTTAAAACAATCAGAGCATTATTTTTTCAATTTCCCCTATGAGCTAGTTTTCAGTGCATAAACAATGAATTCCCGAAATCTATAAGGATATAAATTATGGCTGAAAGCCTGCATTTCAAAGATCACAAGAAAGGGAGTATCATATGTCGCTGGACTCAACCAAGCTGGCACAAGCTCATCAAGCTCATCCTTCTCACTGAACTTTTTAGTTACTTGTTTAATTTGTATTCCTGTCCTCTATGTAGTTTAGTTAAATATGACTATGTATTTACTGTTAATTTTATCAATATACAAGTGATCCAACTTCTTCATTACTGTTTTATTTTCTTACATATTTTTGTAAAAAATATAGATATGGGTTCATTTTTTTTTTAATGGGTGATACACTAAAAAAATTAGAGAAACACTGATCTAAAATATAGTATTTGAAGAGAAAAAGAAATTTATAAAAAAAAGATGTTGGCTTACATTAAAATTTATAAAACAAAAATTGATTATAAGAGGATGTTCTTTAACAAAAATTTTTGTTTTATAATACTCTTTTTCAACATGAAGAGGATTATAAAAAGTATTTTGTGTGCTTTGTATATTTATAATGCATTTTCCAATAGATCATTTGAGTTTACCACATTATATAAAATTAAATTTTAAATTATGATTAATATTTAAAAAATTAATTTTGTCAATAATAAGTTCAATAGGATTAAAATTATATATATTAAAATTATTTGTGTATCTTTGCATTTTAAATATCAAGTCTTCATATGTTAAATTTTATTGCTGCTAGATATAGTTATACAAATTGATTTTTGTGTCTTTTTTTATAACAGTCTTAACATTTTAATTTAAAAAATTTTTTATCAATGTATATGTATAAATAAAAAAAAAATTTCATTAGTTAAAATTTTATAAACTGCACAAGAAAAGAATAATGATTTATGCAGCCCACATTCTATGGATAGGACATCTCTGATCTGGTCAAACACCATTTCACTGCTATCATTAAATTAAAATTCATGGAAATTTCACGTTATTTATGACATTTTTATTTTAATATAGTGGACTTGCATTTTTACAAACTGCCTTACTATACATTTTTACAAACTATTTAGTTGGTCCGAAAAAGTCCCTAATGTTAATTAATGCCATTCCCATTTGCAAACTTTCAATTTTGCAAACTTTTTTGGGGTCCCTATGAATTCATAAAATTGAGAGTCCACCATAATTCTTTTTTAATTCATATGTTTACAATACCAACATTTATTAATTTTTTATAATATAAAAGAAATTCTCATTTTATAGATTTATTTTTATCTTAAAGGATTCAATTAATTTTCATTAAAATTTTAAAACTTATATTCCTAATAATAACAAATTTATAAAGTAATCTTGAATTTTTCTATATTTAGTTAAAGTATATCATTTGATTTTATATGATATTACTATGATTTCATTTTTTTCAAAGCTTGTTCATTAATAATAACCAATTTTTATTCAGGAATATTGAGAATTAAAACTAGTGGATGGTTTAGCTTGTTAATGTGTTTTATACAAGTAATCTCCGATTTACATAAGTAGATTGTTCAATGAAACTTTATATAAGTCAAAATATATTTATATTGGAGCATGTCTTATATAGTACTAAAATAGTACCTTATACTGTATCACAAAAATATAATGTTAAAGAATAAGCCCTTAAATCTTATGACAAAGTGATTTCTTACCTTCTTGGAAGCCCGATTTTAAGTCTGAGTCCTGTACTCTCTGTTTTTTGGGAAAGATTCAAGTTTGAGCCTGGTTCATAACTAAAACTAACCTAATAAGTCCATAAAATACACATACATATAATAAAGGTTGAAATCAGAAGGAAAATGTTTATATCTGCATTATAACTTTATCTGCTACAATCAGTATATTTTTGTTTTAGTCAGGGAATCTTTACATAAGTATGGATTTATATATGTCAGATATATGTGAGTCGAGGATTGCTTGTATTTAAAAAATTTACTTGGTAATGTTTTTTATCTTTGTATATTTCATAAATAAGCTATGTAACATAATAATAGACTTATTATGGATATTTATATAAGACAGTCATAAAATCCCAATCATTTGAAGAATTTTTATTTTACCAGAAAAATATAATCATCATTTCACAAGTCCTAGAAACATAAATGAATTGAATAAAATATTTTTGCTTTTTATATTTCATGTAGAAATTACTTGATAAATGATATTTTAAAATTAAAAAAACCTATTCTAGGAATGCTCAAGCAATTTAAATTTTTATTAATAAAATGGATAGATGATCTGAATATTTTTCATTTTCGTTGTTCTTTTAAATCTCTCCATTAAAAGACTTAAGGTTTTAGAATTTATGCATTTAGTAGGTCTTCCAGATCTATAAATCTTTTATTTTCTGTGGAATATCTATAAAATGCAAATGGAAAAGTTTATCAAATGATTTATTTCCTTACAAAAACATGATTTATAGTCCTAAAATTTTCTTATCAATATTCATTACAGTAGAAATTCATAAGAGAGACCTGGTTGTCTGTGAATCATTGATTTGGATGAAATTTTTGAAGGACAGTGGGCAGTCCATGTATTGTTTCATCTGCCAAAATCTTAGGTATAAATACTCAATTTAATAAATTTTTAAAGTTCATTAATTACCATAATTCTGTTAAAAATTTTAACATTTGAATAGCTACATTGCAGCATAAATAATTGCTATACGAATAATCCAGGTTTGAGTTCCAATGAAACTTTTTTAAATGTTAATAAAATTAATTTATTTCTTAATGTGATAACTATATTGCTTGAGAGCTGTATAGATTAATTTTCCTATTCTGAATTTGTGTTTATATGCAAAAAATATATATTATTAAATGCATCATTATTTCATATTTTAAAGAAATTATTTTGTATGCTATATTATATTTATGAATATATTACAAATAGCTTTACAATTACTTTTATGTCACTTAAATAATTCTTTTGATAAGTAATTCATATTCACTTTTTTATACTAAAATTTTGAAATTATAATTCCTCAAAGGTTAAGTTAACTTCTAGCACTATAAAGCAGTCCCGGTTTCAGACAAACTAATTACTAAAATTTTATTTATGAGAGGAGTGCTTTCGGCTACTGCCATCATCAGCTCTCAAATTACACTACAAAAAACGCTCCTCTCGTAAATAAAATTTTAGTAACTAGTTTGTCTGAAACTGGGACTGCTTTATAGTGCTAGAAGTTAACTTTAAAGTATACTTCATCCAGAGCAGTGATATTGTAAAAACTTTATAATTCCTCAATATGTGTAGTATTTATTTATTAAAAGATTTTTTCAATTGAAAAGTAATTATAATATATTCATAAATATAATTTAGTATACAAAGTAAAATTCCTTTAAAATATGAAATAATAGTTCTTTTATTGTGAACATTTTCTTTTTGCATGTAAATACAAGTTCAGAATAGTAAAATAAACCTATACAAATCTCAAGCAATATAATTATTATAGAAAAAAAGAAGAATCTAAAACGATAATAAAAATATGTATAAATTTAAACAAAAATCACTTTTATTGATATAATAGAATCCCATTTATATGTTTTTGAAGATGGTTGATAAAAAATTATGTACAAGTGAGATTAATGTTAAAATGAAACTTTTTATTTTAACTTTAAATGTTGAAAAAATACATTAAAACTTAAAATTTAAAAAGTTAAACTGCAGACTCTATTACATATGTTTTTTCCATACATTAAAACTTAAAATTAAGAAGTTTAATTAACAATAATGGGCAAATATAGTTATTTTGGCATAAGGAAAGAATCAATTGTAGTTTGTTTTTTGATGGGCAAATACAGTTATTGTTTTTTGAATGAGCAAATACAGTTATTTTGGCATAAGGAAAGAATCAATTGTAGTTTGTTTTTTGATGGGCAAATACAGTTATTGAATGGGCAAATACAGTTATTGTTTTTTGAATGGGCAAATACAGTTATTTTGGCATAAGGAAAGAATCAATTGTAGTTTGTTTTTTGATGCAATACTACATTCATAGATCAAGCCTTCATATGCAACTACTGTACACATCTTTCCATCACTAATGTTTTTGATCTTATGTAATGTTGTATTACTTCCAGTGCACTAAGTGCTTCTGCCAGACTGGGAGAATCCAAAGATTTGCCATCTGATACTTCAGATTCCTCTGAATTATTACTTTCAATTGATGATGGCACAACTTCCATAATTATATTACCACCACTCTGCACACAACATATGACATCAACATCACAATAAAAAAAACTAACAAAATCAATTTCCCCTGAAATACATGTCAGTCAGTGTCTTCTGGTACATCAAGTAATGCATCATTTTCAACACTTTCTAACCTAATTTCGGTTTCATCTTTTATAATGCCAGCTCTTTGGAAGCACTTAAGTATTGTGTCTGGCTGCAACTGATCCTAAGCAATTTGTATGGACTGTATTGCTTAGATAAAGGTAGAAAAGAAATGAAAATGTACAGTAATTTCACTCATTACATGTGTAGATGATGGCAAAAATGTAACTTACTGTCACTCATTGTAGGATTAAGATACTGTATGTGTATCCTAACCTACAATGAGTTTCTTTGGCTTACCTGTAACATGTCCAGTTTAGAATCTTCCTTCCCACTGTCAAGATGGGCAATAACATGTTGAAACAGCATCTTCCTATATTTTGCTTTTGTGGCAGCAATGATGCCTAAGTCCAGAGGATGAAAATGGCTCATACAATTTGCTAGAAAAAATGCCAGCTCTATGTTGCTGAGTTGTATGGTCGGAGGATGAGCTAAACAGTTGTCCAGAAGCAAAACTATGTTTCTCTTCTCTTGACACATGCAGGCATTGAGCTTTTCCAGCTGTTTCTTGAATATATTTCCAGTCATCCATGCCTTCTTGTTTGATTTGTAGTCATTGGGATACGATTTTACTCCCTTGAAACATTGTAGTTTCTGTGATTTCCCTATCACCAGCATTTGGAGTTTATCAGAGCCATGTGCATTTGTGGTAAAGTGTACTGTCACTCTTTGCTTGTTTCTCTTTCCTCCAAAGCAGGGGCCCCCCTTAAATGCTAATGTTTAGTCAGGTAACAAGTTAAAAATAGTCCTGTCTCGTTCGTTTGTAGATGTCTTTCATATTGTACTTTGCAATTATTCTTGGAAGATCATGCTGCTTCTAACATCCTATGGTGGCTTTTTCCATGATGTTAGCTTCACCACAAACTCTGCATCCAATAATGCCACATCTTACTTTAAAGTGGTGAAGAAAAAGCAGGATTTAAACTAGTTCAAGGAAATTCTCAATATTAAGTTTTTTTCCAAATTCTAATACCTTTTCTTTCAGTACTGTTCCTGAAATAGACACATTAGCTACTCACTGCTGTTGAAACCACGTCAACATGCATGTCTCTAAGTCTGTGAACTTTCCATCCTGAATATGTATACGCTTCTCATTACTTGGCCTGACTTTCAAAGCACCAGATCTTATCTTTGATTCCTGGGCCAATATGGTAATTAAGGTGGAGTATGGGATTTTGAGACACTTCATAATGCTCACTTTAGTTTCACTAGGACATCGATGATTGATGCACCTCTTCAATTATTTATATTTTCTCTTCAATGAAAAGACATCTCCTTTTACTTTGTGATGCATTCATCATTTTAGCATGCACAAAGAACAGAAACTCTTCTACAGTACAGTACAGTAGTGTACTGTATTGTTCACCCCTTGCAAAAACACTCCTACTTTCTCTCACTGTAATGTCCAAACTGTAACACACACTATAGTATCTGTCTGCAAAAAATATCTGCACTGTAGAATGAATTACAAAAGTAAAACCAAAAAAGGAACATCTGAAGTGGATGAGTCCAAACGTGAAAGGGAGAATCGGAGTTGGTAGAAAGACATGTGGAATAAGTTTTGGTTTTACTTTTGTATTCGTTCTATTTTCTCTTTCATAAGGTAATGTAATATACAGTATAACAAATTGTTCCTTTATCGAAAAAGTTTTGCAAAGATTTCTTGGGTTTTATGTATAAGTGTGACAAAACTACTCTGGGGGAATAAAAATAATAGCATACAAATGCAAAAACATATAAATAGAAAACGTGCAAGTGGGATTATTTTACATGCAAAATCGAAAGAGTGTACAAAAAACAGCATACAAGTGCGAAAAACATATAAACAGGGTTCTATTGTATTTTGTTATATGAACAATATATAATTTTTTTTATTCTAATTATTTTTTTTATAAAACATTATATGATATCTGAATTTATTATTTACTAAAATATTTATCATCATCCTTAATCATAAATTTAATTAAAAGAAATTATCTTAGGAAAATTTAACATTGAAATATTTTTATTATGAATCTTGTTAATATAACTCATCAATTAGATTGTAAAGAAATATAATTTTATGGCATCTATTGAAAATCATTAAAACAGTTCATATATATAAGGACATTTTTTTGTAATTAATGGAGAATTACTTTAAAAATAAATTTTGAATCTAAATAACAAGATATTTATCTGGTATATTTTCAACAAGAAGAAATTTATTATACTTTATTTTCTGAAGCAAGAAATCAAAATGATTTCATATATATTATATGCTATTTATGAATTTCTAATGAATAAATAAATAAAATTTATTTGTAAAATTTTCTTTATCTCTCAGAAAATATATTAGCAGCATTTCTCATTTGGAAGCATAAGTTTCCCAATGATACCAAATTTATGAGCATTGATAACTCTGAAAAGTTACAAACAAAAACTATATTATATATATACATTATTCACATATATATAACATTGTTAATATTAAAGAAAGACATCAATTATAATAAAATTATAACTTTCTTATAATCCTCTTTGAACTCATTTTAACATTATTATTATAATCAATAAAATATTTTTTAAGATAATACTTTATTTATTGTATATCTGTGAAAATTCTTTATACTTTAATAATAAACTAATTAAAACATACAATAATATTTAATATATCATCATTTTATAGTGGTATTTATTTATTTTTATTAATAAAATAATTAATTAGATGTTAAATACTGTATAATGTTTATGCTTATAATGTTTTCATTATTTATCTTGCAAAATATTCAAAATCTCTATAAAATTTTAATTAAAATATTTAAATTTCTCCTAATTAATGAGCATCATCCAAAATGGGTTTAGAATTAATTACAGTGGATAAATTAAATGTCTATTATAATGTTTTCATTAAAACAATACATTTTTGACTTAATTATTAAACTTAATTCTGTTGTTAAAACAACAATAAACTTGAATAAAAAATTAAAATTCTTACCTTGTGGGCTAGGCATTATAGGAGTACCCGGACCAGGTGGTCCTGTACTTGAAACAGGAGGACCCTAAAAATAAAAATTATTATTATTATTATTATTATTGACATAATTTTGAAACTTGAGGATTTTTTCCTTTTTTATTAGCCTCCTGAAAAACATGATGATAATCTTATAAGCCTCCTTTTCCTTCAGAAAGGAAAAAGAAGCTTATAAGATTATCATCATGTCTGTTTCTGTCTGTCCTCCATTAATAACTTTTGTTATTAAGAAACAATATAATGGCAATGAAGTTATTAATATTAAAGATACTGAAACACTACAAAAATAATGGAAGATTTCTATCCGTGATGAACTTATGAATTTATTTTATTTTAACAACTTACTATTATTTATATATTATATCAGTTAATATTCAGTTTGTTACTATATATTTATATTTGTAACATTTTTTATTTTTTATTCTGTAATCATTATGCAATATCATGTAATGGATAACTATTAAACAAGCACTTCTTAGCAGTATTAATTTAGTAATACAAAATAAAGCAGTCAAATAAGGACATGGCATATAATGGAATTTAAGATGTCCTATTCTTTTATTTTGCTGTGCAACTGAAGAGGAACTTTGTCTGAAAGTACTTTTAATGATAAAAGTAAGTTAAATTCAAAATTTGGTCCTATTAGGCATATTTATTTATATTATTAAACTTCTGAACTAATTGGTAACTTTTGAAGAAATTTGATATTGATATTCTGCCATTAGAGGTCACCTCAACAAGGCATAATTTAATCCTACAGGACTGCATTTAATTTTTATCAAAATTTTATTTTATATTTTTGACAACAGATGGCACTAAATGTTAGCAGTGCAGAGATCACACATGACTAACCTTCACTGTTTAATATTTAGCATTAACTATTATCAGTAATATAAAATGAAAATTATCAAAATTTAGATGATATATAGCTTACCTGCATTTTCTCCTACAGCTTTTAGAATGTAACATAGGTTATTATTTATATAAATTAATGTATAAATTAATTGTATTTAAATCTTATCCAAGCAGCATTGGGTATGCCAACTAGTATACAATATTAACTCTATAACTATATTAGTATAGTACTGACAATAAGAATATCAAATTAATAAATTTTTTGTGACATTCACCATACAGATTATATCATTGAAAATGATTTTGATGATATGTATTTTAATTACTTTACTTTAATCATTCAAAAATAAAAGACACATTCATAAAGTACATGAATTTAGTTCTCCCTTGAACTGTTTGTTATTTAATATTTGGATTTATATTAACTTCTGACAAATTAAAATTGATTACATAATAAATAATCTTACATAGATAGTATTCAACAATTACATAGATAGTATCTTGTATAATAATTTCATTGTCATAATTTTTAAATTATTATTATTGAATTATTGATGGTAAGAGAAGCTCATGTTCTATATTTGATTGATAGAAATAGAGTTAATGATATTTTTGAATACCAACATATTATCAGTTACCAGTATTATCAGTTATCAACATATCAGTTATGATGGAGTTCAATTTCAAAAATTTTAAACTCCACTGTTGCAAGTCCAAAAATTTCCAAAATTATAGATTTTTCATAACTGAATTTTAACAGCACACTATATATTATCTTAATGAACTTAAAGAACACAAAACTAAAAGAATCAAACAGAAGATGATTTCCATATATGAACTGTTGCAAATGAAAGTGGTTTAAGTCTGTATTTTAAAAAATCAAGTTAATGATGACATTAATTACAATTCTATGCAATCGTTTTATTTTTAAATGATTTGCAGTCAAGATCTTCAAAATCACCATGATTTTGTTAATAGATAATTAGCTTGTGTATGAAATTAAAAATTTCCAAAAATGGACTTAAAATATTTTCAAAAAAATTTCTTTTGCAATTAATATGTACTATGTTATGTAGTAAAATGTTGGCAGATACTAGATTTACTTTATGATTGTATTACTTCATTACTATAAAAATCAACTGTGAGAAAAACAAAAATTTAAAATTTAGAGATTTTCCCTTATAGAAAGTGCTTATAAAATAAATGCATTGGGGAAGACCGAGAAACTTTAATAATATTGAGCTAAAACTATTATATAAAAATGTAAGATTAATTTCAACACAAAGACATGATGTAGTTATTACAATTTATACCTCCTGCACACCATGATTATTTCAAAACTCTTGCACATATTCAAGATGAGGAAAAGTATGAATTATAGATTATCAACAATAATCTGAATTTAATTTCTTAAAAAACAAATGAATATTTACTTCTATAAACAAAAATATACTATTTTCTTGTTAATAGAGAGTTTGCGGTAAACCCGTTTTCGATACAGTATACTCTCCGATACAGTACAGTATACTGTACCGAAATTTATATGGCAAAGTGATTGCGGTAGAAGTTACGATATAAGTTATAC
>WUQG02010694.1:0-11884 GCA_011317285.2 Androctonus mauritanicus
CACCAAAAATCTAAGACGATATTGTTGGTCTATTTTTTTTTTTTTTTTAATTTTCAATAATTAAGTATAGACTACTCGTTTATGGAAATATGTTTTTGTAAAAAGTTTAATTCTAAACGTAGAATTCAGTGTTTACTTTTGTATTACGTGGTGAAAACAATTTTTTTTAAACATAACGTATATAAATCCAATCTATATATACTGTATATTGATATATATAGTATATACACAGTAATAATTAGCCTAACGATTATGATCAGTAACAGACGCCTATAATTTTATTAAGAATGAGAACTATAAAGTAATAAATTTTAAATATAGGCTATTTCTATATTTTATAATATAGGCAAACTTGAATAATCTTAATAACCTTTAATTGGTTTTATATCTTATCTATCTAAGTATAGATAAAATATAAAACCGCTCATGATTTAAATTGGCAGTTTCAAAACTTAATTGCGCATCTCTTAGTCAGTAAAGAAATACAGCACGCTAAAAAAATAATACTCAAAATCCACTCTTTCAGCTCTTTCTTACAGATGTTCAGTCATCCTGGCCAGTAGGAGTGGCGCCACTTGATGGGCTTTGTTTTTTTTTTTTTTTTGTATAGATATTCGCGCCTTTTTAAAATTTTGTACGCGTGATGGTGTTAAACAAAAACGAAATCGGTTTTTGTAAAGACTTTGTCTCGATGTAACGTTTGTTTGTAAAATCCAATTTATACCGGAATAATTTTTGCAAATGAATACTTTCTTAATTATTTCGAAACGACCTCCAAGCAAAACCGACAATTGACAGGTAAGAATTCTTACCAGTTTTTCCTATATATTCTTTCACCTCTAATTTCAAAGATGATTTGAAAAAATTTTTAAGAGTAACATAAATATATCTTGTACTTTAATTATCATTACAGCACTTTCAGCTAGCGGTAGACGGAATAAATTTAAAATAATAATAAAAAAAAAAAAAAAATGGAACAAGATAGAACAGCATTTAAAATTCAAATATTTAAAAGTTACGTATTTAGAAGGATCTTCACGTACGCGACAAAAACATAAATAGCAAGGGATAATAACCATAACACTATGAGCAAAGACAGTTTTTATTTTGGCATAACGTTTTCGGACTGTACATTTAGTCCCTCCTCAGAGCCAATTTTCAGCTTAGAATTAGCAAATCTAAGCTGAAAATTGGCACTGAGGAGGGACTAAATGTACAGTCCGAAAATGTTATGCCAAAATAAAAACTGTCTTTGCTTATAATGCTATGGTTATTATTCTTCGCATTTAGTCAAGAACAAAGCAAAGGTATTTTCTATTTGTTTCATAGTCTTTTTAGGTCATTAGATGAAAATGTTGAATTAAAAAAATTAATTCAAAAATATTTTTTAGTAATAAATAAATTTTTTCCTGTAATAGACTTTATTTTATACCATTGTGGGTTATTTTCAGCTTTAATCCCACCTTGTAAAAATTATTTGAGAGTCCAAGCAGGCTTGTCTATCCCCTTTCTACAACCTGGCTGATCTTGTCAGATATAATTGATGTATGATAGAAATGGCATTGTTATTATTGATGATTGAGAACTGGCATTGAGAAAAACTAATCATGGACATAATATCTGTAAAATGTAAGATATATTTTATTAGAAAATAATTTTATTTCCATAAATTCTAAGATATAACTGCTGTATAAATATTCCAATTAAAATTTATATTTAACTCATACTTTTCATTCATTTTATTCCATTATTGAAAAATATAGTAATGACTAGGATTACAAAAATACTAAACAATATCAATTTTAATATCAGAAAGAAAGCACTCTAGGAATTAGCCCTGACTTATAACGCTAGGCCCATGGATTTTCTAGTTTTTCAGTTAATATTACTGTTTTCACGAACCTAATGCCAGCTTTAAACAACGACCCACTGTACATAGAAACAATATAGACATTATATATTATTGGCAATAGACCGATGCCAAACTGCTGGGAGCTCCTTCAGATTATTCTCATTCACCACATTTTTGTTTAAAATGTTTTTGATCTTAAGTTGGACCCAGGGCCGATCCTAGCAGGGGGGGCAAAGTGGTGCACAGCACATGGGCAGCCAAATTTAAAGGTGGCAAAATGATTATCAACCAATATAGGAAAAATAAAGACCTGAGCTGAATATAATAAAAACTTAGAGTAAACAATAGTTTAACCCCTAACTGGCCTGCTCGCACATAGTAGGCCTAACCACCTGCTACTGCGATATCATCAGTGAGTAAAAAAGGGTGGCCAATTTTAATTTGCTCGTGTGTGGTCGACGGTCTAGGATCAGAGCTGGTTGGACCAGAAATATTTTAAATATAAATTTAATTTTTCTGCAAATAGAGCTTTCTTGTGAATATTTGTGAACTTCTATAAAGTTTAAATAAACTTCTTTGTAAATTTATAAATTTAGAATGTTCTTATTTGTTTCTAATACATATAATTCTGTATAATTAATTACTTATGCTGAGGATGATTATATGTTTTAACCAAAAATATTCCAATAAATAAGTATGATTTTCTATTATTAATCTAGTATTGAATTTATCCATTTATTATATTTTATTAATTACAAATTATTTTGATAGAAGTTATTTGATTTATTTTCATGTTTAATCATGGATAAGCTGACAATTTCATACTTGTGTCAATCCAGGACAGAAAAAAATTCAATAGAAGTATAATTTCAATGGGTTTTATTTTCATTCTTATATATTTACCAATTTATCTGATTCAATGTTTCATGAACAATAATGACAAAACAATTAACACACTTTATTAAACTCAATCATTTCATATCCCATATTGAATTGGGACTAAAGAAATTGAAAAGTAAGCAACACTATTTGCATGTGTCAGCATGGATTTGTTATATGTTTTAAATCTGCATTTTGAATAGTGTTACCAAATTTGATTTTATTGTTGTTTTTGATTATTATACAAATATAATTAGACAAATTGCATAGTTAGTAAATTTTAAAAATAATTCCCACAATAAGAAAAACCAAAGAATGCTATTCTTCATCAAAAGGATTATTTTACATTCATGTTCATTTTTCAAGTACTAAATCTTGCATCATTGAATTTTTAACATTATGATTCTTAATCTTGATTTTTAGACAAAATAATTGTTTTCTATGTATGTAATTTTATGAAGATATACCAAGATTTTTTCATAAAATATTAAATACTTAAGAATATAAGATAAACATTTATTTTCAATAGATATATGTGTTATTTAGCTTAATACAGTGTATTAAATTGTTAATCTTAATAATTATTTTAGTGCGTTTAGAAACACCAACAGGATCTCAACCATCCCTTGCTGGAGAACTTAGTTGGCGTTGTCACATAAAAGGAAGATTACATAATTGGTTTTATGAATTGTTAGATGATTTTACTGAAACGATAGTAGAAGAGGAGGAGAAGAAAGAAGGAGATGAAGGTGATCCTCTTACTGTTCGCAAGTAAGCTTTTATAATTTTTATATTTGAATTGTTATATCAATCTAATTTTTATTTTCTTTTAACATTTATTAAGCCAATGTATTTTGATGAAATAAAATAATTACGTGTATATGCATGTCAAAAATATATGAAAAAGTTGACTCTGACCTGTCCTGTCTATTATTTTATTATGCTTTTTTATTATTTATCATTATATTCAATATTATTTAACATATTATATTTTTGTTTAAGAGTTAACTTACTTTCATGTTCTCCATTGTAGTGTTTAGCAATCACATGTTTACAGAATGGACATCCATCTTCCGAAGGAGCTTTTTCGGTTTGTGATGTCATCTCATCTACATAATTTTACCACTGATCAGATATGAAAAAATAAGAATGATTTTTTATTGAAGTTTTGTTCAGTTTATAATTAAATTGTGAAAAGGACGACACAAATTGATTACTCCTATAAACTAATAAAATTAAACTTGTTGCGCAATTTATGTGAATGAAGCAATGCAGGACTGTACATCATTCGGTAGAAAAACTCACATATTTGACAACACAGAGAGGTGTTGGTTTCAAAGTGAAATTGATTGAGTGACATTTGAATTCTTGTAAAGATCTATAATTGTTTGAAGTCTGTATCGGTGGTGGAGGTAGTAGAATTTAAGTAGTATTTAAGGTTTATTTCTTGTGAATAATTGTACTTGGACATTTGAATTTTGATTAAATAAGTTTTGTTGATTATTTGAATCTGCTTTATTGTTGTTTAATAAAGCTTTAATTAACACTTTTGTAAGTGTTTTTTGAATCTAATAAATTCATATTTTTTGTTATTCAACTTGTTTGAGAATTTATTCAATTTATTAGTGTAAGTTTCTAACATCGTTTTTGTTGGGTCAGTTCTAAAACTTGTTTGATACTTATAGTTGTAAGTTTCCAGTTGTTTACTTTGTCAGTTAGACATTAAATGTTGATTGTTTTTGTTTTGATTATATTTAAGTTAGAGAATAGTAAAAGACCTGAGCTCAGGCCAAACTCTGGATTTTAACATAATTAATCCAGTACCTGCATCTTTCATTAAAAATTTTATACTCACTAAATATTGGTGCTACACAATTTTTTGCTAACAGAAATTCCTTTCTGGATAAGAAAATTTCTCCAATATGGCATCACAATAGACATTAGTTTCAGACATTCAGAAATATTATTAATATAATATTTCTGAATGTCTGAAGCCTAATTTGAATATAAGACAAGACTGTTTTGAAAAAAATAAGCAATAAACTATAATATAAGAGATATCATATGTTTTAGCTTTTAAAATATTCATTTAAAAGATAAAACTTTTTGACAGAAGTTCCATCATTTTGTAATATTCTGCTAATACATTAATAAAAATGATATCACTATCACCATCTTTGTATGATGAAATATTAGCTCTCAATTCTACATCATACATGTTGTGAAATGGGGTCAGGATTGTTTTCAAATGGAGAGATTGGTCTTGTTTTTGTTTGTTACTATGATAATGCCAATTAATCAAATTATTTTTAGATAATTTTGTGCCAGATTTTGTTAATATTTATCAAAAATCTGGCAAAATATGATTAATTTTGTTAGATTTTGGCAAAATTAATCATATTTTCAAAAGAGTCTTCTGGATATTCATTTACATCATTTGGCATTATTGCAAATCTTGGTTGAAGTTAATATTTTTTAGTGTTTATAATTTCTATATGTTCTGATATTTTCCTATTGGTATTATTATCATCTTTATGTAAAATGGTTATATTATTTTTATTAATTTCACAATTGTTATCTTTAATGTATAAGAATAATGATGAATTAAAATATTTCAATCTGATTACAGTTATGTGTTATTCTAATCTTTTTTTAATTTTCAGAATGTTTCACCAATATAATATGTTGCTTTTTTCAAAAATAGGATATGCATTAGCTAATACCTTTTGTATCAAAAATATTATTAATATTGTGTTATCTCTGGTGCAGATTATTGTTTTATTTTATAATTTAATTCTGGAACAATATGAATATTATTTTTTGACAGATAACTTTTTAAAAAATGTAAAATTTTGTTAATATACAGAAATGAATAGTAAATGTTATCTTTTCAATATTTTTATGTTAAATCTATTATAAACTGGCTTGTAGGTACTCATCATGTTTAAATACAAACTAAGGATGATTATAAATGATGATTCAAAATTAAAAAGATTTTAATCATGAAAAATTTATTAATAAATAATTACACAAAGTCAAGTACTTTCTGTCTCATTGCAGAGAGATCATCTTTAAGTTGGATATAATAATGAAATAAATGATGGTGATAAAATGGGAGGAGACATACTTTAATAAATAGGAAAATCAGATTGGCATGAGATATTGGGGAAGGGAAGAAAATTTAGCAAAACAATGATGTAGAAAAATTATAATAGAAAAGGAAAATGTAAAATATATATAAAAACAGGAAGGAAAAATAAAAGAAAATAAAGCAGAGATGATAAATCTTATTCAGGGTCAAGAAAATTTGTTGTCATGGATATATTTGAAGAATTAAAATTAAAGAGTTATTGAATGTGCAGAACATACAATTTCTAAGGGTTCTCTGAAAATTAAAGAATTGACTGGGATATTAGGTAGAATAATTTTTGCATCCTGCTAAGCAGATGAGTATTTACCAATTAGCACTTTTTCTATTAGCGAATAACTATAATTTTCTTTTTGGATGTTTTTAAATGTATTCAGAAATATAAATATCTAAATTTCTGGTAATGGTACCAATATAAAGAATAAAAAGTTTTAATTGAATAGAATAGATACCACAAAGTTCAGAATTTTGTTTAGAGTTCCTATCATTAGTTGGGATATGATGAAGAGACGGACATGAGGAAGTAGGTAGATTTAATTTGAATTTAGATCCAAGCTGTTTAATTTTATAAGTAAGGGAATCTAAATAAGTAATGAACTGTGAAATGAATTTGAGGATGTAGATTTTAAGAGAGAAATAAGTGGGAAACAAGCTAACTGAATCTTACCATTGTTAATAATTTTGTATGATTAAAATCTTATCAATTTTGTATCATTATTTATTGCATCCTTATTTTATATATTAAATTTATTATTTAAGAAGTTTTCTTCTAACTTATTTAAACTTTATTAGCATAATTATTTAAGTACATTTTTCTTTTAAAATCTTTAATTTCAATATTATTTTGTTCTTTTTGGATGATTCTGCATAAAATTTTCTTATATTTCTTTAGGGAAACATTTTGCTTAATGTAATTTGGACAATAAGAATTATAATTTATGTCTTAAGTGTCACAATGTTTAACATATTTTTAAATAATAATTTTGCTATTATTGCATATTACTGTGATATCTAAATAAAAAATTATTTAGTTTCTTTTGTTTTCTAGGTCAAACTGTATATTATTACTAATACTATTTAACTTAATTTCATTGGTATCAACTGCTAAGAAAAGATTTTTGATATATCTAGCTAAAAATTTAATTAATTATATATATTTATTAGTATATTTATTAATTATGAGAGATTGCACTAACATTAGCATAAATTATTTCCAATTATTAAAAATTTTCATTGAATTATCAAGGGATTAATTTGGCAGTTTAGATTCAATTAAAAAATTTAATGTCTGGAATTTTGGATATTTTTTTATTGATTATTGTTAATTTAGCTAATTTTGGGTCAATAACACAGTTATAAGTACTACTTCAGTACAGAGGCGTAACTAGGATTTTAGCGTCCATGGCAAATATATAGCTTGGTGCCCTTGGACTGTTGCACCCTTGGCAACTGCCCAAATGCCAACGCCTAGTTACGCCTCTGCTTCAGTAGGAAAAAAATTCTTTAATAAACATAGTCTATATATTCAATATTGAAAAATATTTTTAACTTCATCAAATCATCATTTCAGTGTTTTTCAATATTTAATATATAGACTGTATTTATTAAAGAATTTATTTCCTTATTAAAACAGTGTTATTGATATGCTATAAGTGGATTTTTGTTATTTGGGCTAACAATTGTACCCATGCTGATAACTTTTTTCTTTGAGTAAAAAATTTATCATCAAATTGGAATTACAGTAGACTCCCAATTTTATGAACTCTTACGGGCCCAAAAAAAGTTAATAAATGAGAATGGCATTAATTAACATTAGAGACTTTTGGGACCAATTAAATAGTTCATAAAAATGTGTAGTTTGTAATTGGAGGTTTGTAAAAATGCAAATTCATTATTTGTTTTTGAAACAAAACATGATTGTTTTGTTCTTGAATTGAATCAGTAAATTTATAGTTTGTTACTATAGATACTATAGATTTATTGATTCAATTATGTAGGTAATAATATAATTATAATTTCTGAAATAAATGAAATTTTATTTAAATGCAATGTTTATGTAGCCTTGGCACACAAAATGCAAACTGAACCCTTATGCTTGGGAATAGCCAACATTTTTTGATTGAAAAAGCCAGACATTGAAATTAAATAATAAAAAAGAAGCATACAAACATAAATAAACATAAATAGGAAAAAAAGCATAAAAACATAAATAGAATAGTATGATAGTTTAAAACAAAATTTATAATGAAATTGGAATTTAGTTTTCTAAAAGATGTGATTAAAGATTTGAAGTAAGAGAAAATAGTAATGGCAATGCTTCCAATTCTAAGAGTTTGCACATGCGCAGAAATGTGGACTTCTCATGCTTATTCCTTTATTATATATGATTCTATCTGAGTATGATGAGTACATAGAAAGAATTAATAGGTATTTGAAAGAGCATTTTTATGATATAGCCTTAGATAAGCAGATGACTATTTTATCCTAGAATTTATGATGATGATGATAGAATAATATGAGATGAGGCAACAGTGTTGAAGACTATTAAATCCAATGCCCATAAATATGTAACAGAAGCAATAGAAATAGAAAAAAGAGAAGATTTGTATATGTAATCTATGACAATATCCCTGAGAAGCTTCCAGCAGCCTGGTGCTAGTATGTGAAAAATGAATGGTGAACAAAAAATAATATCTATGATGTTATATTTGCCATATAAAATAGTCTGACTTTAATTGATGATTAAGATTATTCTCTATGTATAATTTTCATTTTATGTATATGTTTTATAATGCTTTAAAAGAGCATATTTGTATGCTTATTATTTAAGTTTAACTTATATATATTTTAAGTTATATAATTTCATAACTTAAAATCATTTTTAAAATTTTTAATTGTCTTTCATTCTAATATTCCAAATATTAATGTTTGCTATGTAAACTGATGATGGTCTCAAGACTGAAAATATTTTAAGTATAAAATAAAGAAGTATTTTTCTCTGCTTTTAGAGCTTATATATGATTATTTATTGATTTTTAAAGCAGATAAGTTGTTATTTATGATATATTTTTTGATTTTTTTCTAATAAGTCTTTTAATTTGATGAAATTGTTACTAGTTAAAATGTCATTTATTATAATACCAGTTATCTTAATGAAAACTATGGATTTGATTTTAGCTTTTTATAATTTTTAAATTATTTGATGTTAAGAAATAATATAATCTATTATGTTTTATGTTAAAGTTGCAGTCAAATTTAAATACTTTAATTCATCATTATTCTTACATATTAAGGATAACAATTGTGATATTAATAAAAATAATATAATCATTTTTTATAAAGAAGATAATAACAGTGGCAGGAAAATACTTGAACATCTCAGATTTCCCATGAAAAAGAAAGTTGTCTTTCATTGATGTATTTATCCTAATTTTCAGAAAGACAGAAATTATAAACACTAAAAACAATATTAATCTCAACCACAGTCTAGAGATTGACAAAATTTGGCACAGAATTGTCAAAAGTTAATTAAACTAATTGGTATTATCTTAGTAACAACAAAAATGAAATTGATCCCTTCTGTTAGAAAACAATCCTGCTTCTATCTCACAAAGATGAAAAATGTAGAAGTGAGAGTTACTATTGAATTACACCAATAACATCAAAAAATTGAAAATAATCTTAAGTAGTAATTTTTTACTTTTAATCTGTTTCTCACTATAATCTAACTTAATACATCAATTTAATTTAATAATATGATCAGATCTGCATATTTTCAAGTTATTAGTAACCAGTCCAGCTGTTAATATAATACTAATATCAAGGTAAAGTCCCTTGATATTATTATAACTTAAAATCATTTTATTATAATTTTATATATATTTGACATTTTTGTAAAACTCATTTTGTTTCTGTACATTAGTTATACACATTCTAGACAGGGCAATGACAGACCAAAATTCATTTCTGAAGCACATATAGGCCTAATATCTAAATAAAAGTTTACAACAACCTTTCCTCATCCAGAGTGATTTTATTGCATGTGATTTGTTTTGAATGTGTTATGAATCCTTTACTTTCCACTTGTCCAGTTGATTTCCATGATGCTGGCCAAATGGATGCATGATTTAACTTTAACCTGATAATGATTTACCATTATTCTGCTTGGTTCAATTCCAGATCTCATATAGCCTGATTATTTTTAGAATTTCTAGTCAGGAAACTATAATCTTCACTTGAACAGACCACTTTATCAAGGATGAGAATTTTCTTTGCTGAAGTGGTCTGTTCAAGTGAAGATTATAGTTTCAATAAGATTAAAGTGAGAGACAAGCATATTTTGTTGTTTACTAATCATTACTAAACCACATGGGATTAATCACCGTAATCCAAAGGTATAAGCCAAACAGCACTAACTCCCCCTGGTGAATAAATTTTGAAATAAACTATGCGTTAATAATTAATGTTTAATTTGAACTATGATACCACCATCTATTATTTAATAGTTGAACTATAATTTTTGACTAATTTCTGAAATTAAAAATTTGCCCTGGCCTGGAATCGAACCAGGGATTCCAGGATAACACCCCAACATCTTACCAGCTAGACTATCAAGACATTGGCAAATTTCCAGTTTCAGAATATATTTAATTTTGAATTATCGGACCTGGCCGATTGCAGCGCTCCCGGACGGGCTGTATCTAGTCACGGGCCCCCTTGGCACTATCCGGGCAGACAGGCTTGGCTAAAGCCAGATATCTATTATTAAATAATAGATGGTGCCACCTTAGTCCAAATTTATTTAATTAATTATTAATCCAATAGATAGTGGCACCATAGTTCAAATTAAACATTAATTATTAACGTACAGTTTATTTCAAAATTTTGTTGTTTGTTTTTCATAATGATGGTAGTGAATTATTATGAACATTATTTTCATGCAAAGATTATTTTATTATATTTATTAAATAACAGCAGATATTAAGTTTTATTGGTGACATTTCTTTCTTCCTTTCTAATTTTTAACCTTCAAACCAGAAGATATTAAATTAATTTTCTGTTTAATATTCAGAGCCTATTGCATTCTGTCCATATTGTGATGGAATAAGCCTTCAAGGATGAAGATTGATATGCTAGATCCAATGGAGATGGAATTCAATTCAAATTTTTCAGATTGTAAATGATAGCTTTAAATATGCAATTTGTGAGAATGAAAGTCTATGTAACACTTCCATGCTGACTGCTAATCTATTTATTATGGATTTTCTTTAAGAAAACTATATTTTTTTTTGTTTTAGTCTGTATTATGAAAATTAATGCTAATTATTGAATTAATCCTGCCACCATATATATAACTACATAATATTTTGGGATATTTTAGTAGAAAAGATGAAGTTTTTGGGCTCAGGAAAACACAATTTTTTCATTTAAAATAATGATAATTTAATCCTGAATTTCCAAGAATTTAATTTATGAGAATTTTTCAGGAGCAGTTTATTCTTTTAAGCTATGATTAAATTATATATACAGGATGATTCATAAAAGATGAACAAAACTTTAAGAGATGAGAGTACATACCCAAACAAACAATTTTTATCAAAGAATGCATGGTCGAAAACAAAATGCAAAGGTGCTGGCGCATTTAAAAACTTGTTTCATGCAAACGTGAAAGCTCCATTCCTGTTGCGAGTTACCGCACTGCTAGTATTTATTTGCATGTTATGGGAAGAAGAAGAGCTCGTATGCAAATTTTCGTCACAATTCATAGATAAAAGCCGCTGATTCGAGTGTGCAATTGTCAATCATGGTAGTAAAGCATTGGAAGATGTTGCCCTTCTCTAATAAGGAAACAGCCGATATGCATTTTGTTTATGGAGCTGCAAATGGAAATAGCTTAGAGACTCAACGGTTGTACGGAGAGCGATTTCCCAACAGACAGTTGCCCACCGTAAAACATTTGAGCGCTTGCACTGACAGTTGTGTGAGACAGGATCCTTTCTTTCATC
>WUQG02010705.1:0-11883 GCA_011317285.2 Androctonus mauritanicus
TTCGGTTTAACCGGCCATTTCGTTATCCGGCCAAAGGTTCAGTCCCATGGTGGCCGGTTAAGAAGGCGCCTTCTGTACTAGCCAGGAAAAATTACAGTTTGTGACATTCTTAAAACGGGAAAGTCAAAATTCAATATCACAACAGATAGGCATCACAGAAAAAATCTTTGCCGTTGGTTGCAACAAGAAGCAGAATTATTGATGCAAGTTGAAAAACATAAACACAAACTTTTGAAGGCACAGGAAGGAAGGCATTCTATCCTGAAATTTATTAATCAAATAAATATAATTTCAAAACAACATGTTTCTGTTAAGAAGCCCATGGGCTTCTATTTCAGGACAACATGAGAACCTTAAAAATGCAAAAACCAAATATATGCCATGGGCTTCTTAATAGAAAAACCAGTAGATGCTCTTTTAGCTCATTGTCATCAGTTGATGTTTTGACATTTTTTCATTTCACAAAAACCAGTCTGGTTATTTGCAGCAGAAGAAAAATTGTATAATATATATATATATATTTTTTTTGTTAAAAATCAATAGATTTGTATCATATAATGAAAAAGAAATGACTATTATATAACAGTTTAATAAATTTATAATTAATTATTAAAAAAGCTTATGATAAGTGACATTTATGTAATACAGTAACAGCAAAATTTAAAAAATTCTGTAACATTAAAAAATTTTTAAAGATTTTATTACGTATAGAAATAATCTTTTTTGTTCATGAAACATACTACATCTAAATGACAAATCAATGTTTCTTAAATGAAGAAAGATTAAATAAAATTTCATAAAGATTTCATTTATTTCACCTATTAAATTAATCATAATTTTTTATGTTTATTTCTAAGAATTCAATTTGCTAAATTTTGTGCATCTATAGAATGTAGTATATAATTCATTAGAAAAAATATTAAAAATCAAATTTAGGTTAGCAGATTGCAAAACTTGCATTAAATTATACTTGACAACAACATCAAAAATCAGTATCGAGTCTCTGGGAGCAGCATATTATCAATTTTTTGATAATATTAATGCACATGGAACAGTTGGTGTCAATGTAAAAGTAACAGTGTTAGTAATAAATGGTGTTTTTTTTCTTATGTGTAATCATGCAAATTTTAGCATTGTTAAAATGTATTGGAAAACTCTCCAAGTTGTATTCCTAATTGTAATTTTTAATATATTGGAAATAATTAATTTTTTATAAACATTAATCTATTGTAAACAAGTTACCATAATAAAATTATATTTGAAGTATTAACAATTTTTTCCTTTATACAAATATGGGAAACTAAATCAAATTTGTGATAGTTTCTTGCATATGCATAATTAAAATTGCAACTCATTGCCATTGTACAAGATCATTGTAGAGATGAATGAAATGGGCAGCATATCATTGTACATCTGTGGGTTTTGTATATTATATACATGCAGATAATTTATTAATACTACATGTTAAAATCATGTTAATATCATTATTTTATTTTAAACTTATAGCTTATTCCTAAAAATTATCACAATTTTATGGCAATTTATTGTAATGTCTCAAATAATTTAGTAGACTGTATCATCAGCATAATAACACAAATGAACTTCATGTCTTCCTTAGATGCAATACTGACTTCCAATACTGTTGTCAAGTATATAATATAATCTTCCATGTCACAAGAATAGATTGACCAATATGAAAATTATGCTGGAAACTCTATTCAAAGCAATTTTATACAGATACATATGACATAGAGTTGAATGGATCATGCAATTGCTTAATCTTGTATGGCATATATTGTTTGGCTTCAAAGTGTTAACAAACATATATCATTGGATTGAAGATTTCTAATTTGCATATTAAACCTTTGAACTCTTGCACTTAAATTCAAATAAAAATACTATAAATAGTAAACACTTTTTGCAGTGTAGATTAAATTATTAACTTGTAGCTAACATTTTTTCCATATAGCCATCATCAGGTTACAGTACTGGAACAGATTACAATACAGGTCATATAGCAAGTTCAGGTCACATTCTGTTCCATTATCTAACCTGAACTTGCTATATGAGTTTTTATTATTTTTAATTTATTTAAAAAATTATCAAATAATAAATTTAACAAAGTGTTTTTTTTTTTTTTAAATATAATTTTTAGATGAATATTTCACACAATGGTGAAGTGTGCATTGAATTTTTAAAGAAGAATGATCAGCAAGACAAAATAATAGTTTCACAAGATGGTTTAAAGGTGAATTGAAATTTAATTTTGTTATTAATACCTAAGATTGATAAACTTTTATCATGAGAAAGCAAGTATCCAATATAATTTAAAAATCATTATAACAAACTAATTATATATTCACAAAAATATACAATCAACCAGAAAAAAAGATGATATACATCATTCCAGTTTCCATAAATTATTGTCAAAATTATACACTAAATTCTCTCTAATTTGGCATTTTTAAATTTGGCATCCTGTAATTCAATATATATAGATAAAACATTATTATTTTAAAATATAAAATTTTAACAAACTTCATTTAAGAATTTCATTTACTTTCATTTAATAATTTTACTTTTTTGATTATTATTAAATATTAGGTTGTGAAAGCTTTTTATTATTTTCTTTTTACAGTTTTTCCTCCTGCTTTTTATATTTTGTTGAGCAGTTCCTAGAAAAAAAAATATCTGATGCCTATTTAAGTTTCATATTTGATTTTAACTGGGAAATATTGTAATAGTCAAAATATAAGTTAAGATTTTTTAAAGAAAATCAATATTAAAAACTAAATGTAATCTTATATTCATTATCTGAAATAAATATCAATTATAAGATCCAATTTTTGGTTATATTATAATATTCTAATAATAATCAATTAGCTTTATGAAATTCTTGCTGCCAGACCAATATAAGTTTTTTATATATTTTAAAATACAATTTAAAAATGTGATTTTTTTTTTTATTGTAAACAAATTATTACAAAAATTTACTGACTATTCATAGGGATTAAACTGGCATTGCATGGCATTTTATATGATTCATATTAGGTGGCTTGGGTTTAGGCACTGCGGAACTGCAACACCCTCAATTTTTTTTAGTATATAAATATATTTATTAATTTATTTATATTTGCTTATAATATTTAATTTTATCATCAATAATTCTATACAATTCTTTTATTTTTGTATAAAAAATAATAATAATCCTTCTTGTAGCACTTAAGAGAGTGAAGGATGCTAACAGCATTGTGTTTATCACAGTGCTGTATTTTTCACACAAGTAAATGCACATGATAGTGACGTGCATGGATGTGAACTATTAGTGTAATGCGGCACTGTCTGTTGCACAGTTCTATGCAGGTTGCAGTGCTTATCTTATTCATTCTGTCTCTAAATATTTGGACATTACAATTAAAGACATAACATTTTGAATTATATCAAACTGTATAATTTTATTGACAATAAACAATATTTTTTCAATTTAATTATTTAATTTTTACCATAATTTTGCTATTTTATCCAAATATGTATATGCTATATTTGCAGTGTGTATGCATATTTTGAATGTTGCAGCACCCTCACAATTTCAAGCCATGAGCCGCCACTGGATTCAGACATAATAATCTGTAACATTTCTGCTCAAATTTATGTGAGATATAAATTTGCAACTTATATGCAAAATAAGAAATATTTGGTAGATAGTATGTATAAAATGATTAACAGTATTTTGTATATCGTCTGGACATCTGATTACTGTGAGACTGGTTTTTACTCTGTGCAAATTTATGTGTAATATTGGTTAATTTCCATTTTTGTATAACCTCATAAAATTGATAGAAATTGGTATATAATTATAATGTGAATATACTTTCCAAAAGAATTGCTTCTATACTGAATGCAGTTTCTGATTGGGATCATTAATAGAAAATATAATCTGATTTATACTTTTAATAATTGTTTAGAAGATTAATTCTCAATTCTTCAATAAGTCTTCTCTTAGAGATCTATAAAAATTTAATAAAAACTATTTTTATTAAATTTTTATAAGCATATTTAAATTAAATCTTTAAATACAGTATTGCCACTTTGCAGTTTTTTTAACATATATCAAGAGAAATCTCTTTCTTCTAGAAAGTTAAAAAAATTGTCATCCTTTAGACCATGGATTCAACCTCTTAGGAGTCATGAGTCAATTTGAAAATTTGATATATATTGCTAACTATGACAAAATTTCACTGAAAACATATTTTTTATTGATATCTATCATTTTGAATTTACTAATTCTTATTGCCATTATTATATTTTTATATAGCAAAGGTAATTAATACTTCACTAAATGATTAAATTCTATGTGAATTTAATCATTTAGCTTAATTTTTACAATATTTGAACAACATGATAAAAACTAAAGAATTATTAATATTAATAATATAATTATTGAAAGTTCAGAAAGAGTGCATTGCAAAATCAAATTCTGATTGACTGACTAAAATCCAAACACACGTAAATTGACAGTTTTTAAAAAGATTCAGGAACTTTAGGATAGTTTTCTAATAAACACTTGAACTAGAAAATATGTGAAAATGTAGACACTGGCATCTGTGTTACACTCATTGAAAAACTGAGTTTTCCTGTTTAACCAATAGATTAAGATGGAATTGCTACATTCTATTTCATACTATTATTTATATTTTTAGTCTACTTATCAAAGGAAATGGTGGCTTATGAGATCTGGTTCATGTCTGTCTGCTGTGTGTTCCCATTAATAATTTTTGAATTAATTAGCAGATTTTGATGAAATTTAGTAGCTATTTTTCTGTCATTAAAGGTCAAATTTTGCCGCATCTTTTAATCCTATAGGATTGACTAATCCTGCAGGATAGAATTTTATTTTTATTACAATATTAGTTTACATTATTGTCAATAGATGGCAGTAAGTGTTAGCAGCATAGAGTTAACATATGGTTTATCTGATTTCTTAACATAGCACTATTTGTTGTCAATATCCATCATAATGATGACACAGTCCTGATGTGATGTCATCATAAGCCACAAAACATAGATAAATTACAATGTTATGATGTAACAAATGTGTAACATCATAATGATGTCAGCATCTAAGCTAAGACTCTAAATAAAGGTGTATATTCATCAGGTATCATTTTTGGTCAATAGATGCAGTATGGTCATATTATGATTTATGCACTTTTCTGCTGATATGGGAAGTTGTTCATTCTGAATTGTATAAACAGCTCTTAAAAAAGATCACGATCTTTATATTTTCAAGAAATAAGGATAGAAGATTCCTAATAATAGGATTAATAATAATCCTTAATTATTATTTAAAGATTATAAGGATAGTCAATGTTTGATACAGAATTATTGTCACAATAGATGGAAATGAACAGGAAATTCGAAATTTTGTGAAATAAATATTGAAGTTAATATATAATAAAAATTAAAAATTTATCCTAAAATCATAAAAAGGCCAAAGATGGCCAAAGATCAAAAATGCACTTATGAATCAGATTCAGTTGCTAAAAACTTAAGTTATGTAATATGTTGAAGTAATTTTTTAACAAGTTTATTTTTTCACTTATTGCAGGTTTTTGCTTTTCTTAATTTTTAATATATAAATATTTCTATATAGTAGCAATTATTTATAAAAAATATTCCATTATTTTAAAAGCAGGTAATTATTAAAGAAAATAAAACTGTTTTGTTATTAGAATTAGTTCCATTATTATATTCTATAACAAAATGTATTTAAATATCCAAGCTTTTTTTCATATAGTATTAAACAAAAATTAAACAATCACAAATTATTAAATACTTGTTTTAAATCATTTTTAGAGAGGAGTGTTTATAACCAATTTTGTTAGATATGAAACTTGCTAAGAATTTGAATAAATCTGGGGTGATGAAAATTAACCACCAAGAGAGAATTATTAATACAGTTAAATAAAAATGCTTCAGTTTTATCCCAAAATGTTTGCATAACAGTTTTTAATCAATAAGAAAATTTTATAAAGCTTATTTCTATTTGTTATATACTTGGTGAGTACAAATTACAAAGTTCCTTGTGGGTTGCACATTCACAGGAGATTTAATTTCTATAAATATGTTATTTTAAAGGGAAACATATAACTTAGTGTATAAATTGTTTTAAAATTTAAATGCATCCATCATCTAATATCAGTTCAATTTCTTAAAATATAGAATTAAATAAAACACCGATTTTGATAACATTAATAACAATATTTTATCAAAATTATTAATATTTATTTACCATTATCAACAAATATACACAAACCAAGGATAACCAATAACAGAATACATGGTAACTATTTTCTTTACGAATTTCACAAGAAACGAATGCTTATAAAAGTTAAATAGCTGTTCTTATTAGACTGATAAATGTATGAAGACCAAAAATGGCAGATGAGCATACCTCTCATTTAGAGTTGTAATCTTGGCAACATGACATCATTGTGATATCTGTGCTGGTTAAATTAATGTTAAAAGTGGACACACAAAATTAATGGATTCCAAAAATAAAATAAATGATACCTTTGGAAATTACAGTTTTAGTTCTTTCTGGAACTGTTTGACACTCCAAAAAATCCATCCAAAAAATATTTTTAATTATATTTAAGACAGGGATATTCAACCCATATATATGTACTATGCATGTCAGATTGAAGATTCACATGCAGCCATAATATTCTTCACTGTGGCTTGGTCATTGCCATATAATTTACATATTTTATGTATGAAATTTATAAATACAATAATATAGTTAACTCCTTAAGTAACAGACATATCAATATTGAACTATAACTGCCAAACTGACCAGTAATTAAGCTTAATTAATATGCAAAACTTAAAATTGATATATCTCACTTTTCAATGAAATTTTCGAATTTTATATAGAGAATTTTTCCCTCTTTCTAATTGTGAGGGTATTTTTTTTTTTAGTTTTATTTCTTTCACAACTTTTTTCATGAGAGATTGCAAAAAACACAATACTTTTTTATATGAAATGTTGGTAGTCAATGAAATGATTGCTGTTAATAGATAGCTGTATCTTCTCTGAATAAAACAAGCTTTGAATGAAGAAATTCAGCCAAAATTTTCAAAAATTATTTATAAAAAACTAAGAGTTACATAACTGTTGTTGAATGAAACTACATTATATATTAAAAAATTACATAAATTCAATGAAATATTGTCATTTTTATTAATATTCCATATTTATTAACTTATCTTAATCAAATTTATAAGAATAAGTTAAATAATTTTTAGCAGTACTTTTTATAAATTTTTAAATTTATATCAAGAAAACCTACACAAAAATGATCTCATCTCATGCATAAATAGTTGTAATATCCTTAACTTTGTTTTAACTGGACCACAGATGGTTTATTGCAGCAGCCCATCCAATACCACATGCTCTGGGTTGAAGTAGGTTTGGCCTGAATTTCTGAGAAGCAAGTGGCTGCTGTAAAGCAATAAAAGTGCCATGCTCATTTAAATAACTGCAGATTGATTGTTTTTTTTTTTTTTTTGCAATTTTCTTCTAAATTTTGGTGAAATTGAAGCAAAAAATGAACAGTTAAGATATATTTCAGTTTATTTTAACAGAATTAACCAATATTTTCCTATTATCTGCAATATTTTATTAATTCTCAGCACTTTATAACTCACTTTATGAAAATTCATTTTTTTTTCTAAAAATTTCAAAAATATCGTATATCAAATTCCATAATCTGAATAACTCAAATAGATTAGATTATAAAAACTACAGGATGGGATTAAAAAAAAACCCAAATTCTATTGAGCTGTTGCAGATATAAACGTTTGTTTACACAATTTTAAAAAATTGTGTAAACAAACGTTTACACAATTTAAAAAATTTTAAAAATTGTGTAAACAAACGTTTACACAATTTTAAAAATTGTGTAAACAAACGTTTACACAATTTAAAAAATTTTAAAAATTGTGTAAACAAACGTTTACACAATTTTTAAAATTTTTTTAAACGTTTAACCTAAATTTTTTCAGCAACTGAAAAAATTTAGAAACTACTGTGAAAAGAATATATTTTCAATGAACACACAAAAAATGATTTATAAAAGCTACATTAATAAAATCCAGATTGAATTTTTTTAACTTGTATTTTTATTGTTTATCATTTTTTGCTCTACTTCCTAGATATATATTCATCTTAAAAGCACTTGATGGGTTAAACATGGTAAATAATATATGATGTAATTTTAATCTTTATGGCAAAACATTTTTAAATCCTTATTTTCGGCACAAATTGTTTTATCTAATAAGAATTTTTCTTTTAATCTATAGCAATAAAATTATATCAGAATTGTCAGATGAGTAAGATTTAATTCTAACAAACTTCTGTCAGTAAATAGTATTACAGTAAAACCTCGATTTTACAGACACCATTCCAAAATATAAATTAAATTTTCCTTTCCCAATCACCAGTGCAGATAAGAAAGGCTTTCATGTAGGTAATTTAAAATACTCTATTTAAAATAACACAGTTTTTAGGCATAAGTCACATTAATTAGTACAAGTATGTTGAAAATGCTAATTAATGTTTATAAAAAAAAAATTTTGCATTGATTTTACGGACTAGTCTTGCCCCCTATAGTCCGTAAAATCAAGGTTTTACTGTACTTCTATCATTTATTGGGAACTGTATAAATGATAAATGATATATTTTATGTAAATATGATGTGCTTCCATTTTAAAAAATTACCAAAGTTGATGAATTCTTATTATAGTCAATTTACTGAAAACAAACAATAATTCTGATAGGCTCTCCTGTTGTTTATAGTACAAATAGTTAATGACCAGCTAGTTAGAATTATTGAAATATTTAAAAATTGCTTGAAACTAAACAGATAAATATTACAGGGGCAATTGAATTAAACTAATAAGTCAGATATCATAAAGTGAATTGCATCAAATTACTTATAGTTTTTATATTTTTATTATAATTTTTATCAAAATTGTAATTACTGAAAAACTGATCTTGAAAAAACTGTAAAAAGGAACAGACTTAATAAGGGATCAGTTATATCAATTTCAAATAATGATTTATAATTTAATCATAAATGCCTTTCAATAATTGTAAAATTAAATTTTAATATTTTTAATTAAGAAAATATATGCTTAATATGAATTACTTTATAAAATATTTTAGATCACCATATATAAATCAGAAGGAATACATACTTCATCTCTCACAAATCAGTCATCATCTCTTTTGAAGGAAGAGTATTTATATGAAAATTTACCCAAACAATATTGGAAGAAATACATGTATGCAGCAAGATTTGTTAAACTAGTGAGAGCTAAGACACCCAAAATAACATTTTATAGTAAACAGGCTAAGTTTATACCAATGGAAAATTCTCCAGATGCAGATTTTGAAGGTTCCTTTCATAATGGTATGCATTTATTTTAATATGATATTTAAGTATTAATATACATTGAATGATATTAATTTAAACAAAATATTTTACTTTGCTTATAAATAAGTTATATTAAGTTAATGTTTAGTTTAGCGTGTTATCATCAGTATGTTATATTCATACTGAAAATTAACTAATTAAGTGCATTGCAATTTCTTGTTTTGTATTTTATATTATTTATGGATTAAACACAAGTAATGCAACAAGTATTTTAAGCAGAAATATTAAAATTTATTATTAATACTAATAATAATATTAAGAATACCAATAATAAATTTTAATATTTTTACTTATAAGTGGTTGTTGAATTATTTGTGTAATTTTGTGATCAGCAGAACTTGAAAATTTAAGATTATGAATTAAAATTACAATTATCCTATTAAATGTGTTAACTATGGTATTGATTTATAAAAAAATGAGGGAAAATATTTCATGTTCATTTCAAATTTATAAATGATGAAAATATATTATTTAGGAGGAAAAATTACTAAAAGCAACAATTTGATTACAATGATTGACAATCAGGGAAAAATCTACAATATTACTTCTGAAAATGAAATAAAAAATCTTGAATATGAAAAACAAGATATGTGGAATCACTTTAATCAGGTGATTAATAAATAAATATTTAAATATTTTAATTTTTTTAACTTCATAACACTTAATTTATTTTTATTTTTAAGTATCATCAATTTTGTAAAAATTTGGAAAGAACGCTTGAGAATAATCCGTGTTTCCCTTGTTTTCCTGCAACTGTTGGAAGGTAATGTTTTATCATCATCATATTAAATTTTATCATATTGAAATATTTATTTTTTACAGCAAACAATTAACTCATATGGAATCATTAAGAATAAGTAATAAAGAAAACATTTCTCCATCATTAACTTCTATTAGTATGACAGTAAGTATACTAATTGTTTTATTAATCATTTACATTTTTTAATCAATAAATTAATTGAATAAAATTGAATGTTGATATAAAATTTAAATTAAAGCAGGCATTAGCATCATTTAATATCACAAAATCTTTCTGATGAACATTCATATTATGTTTCCTTTCAGAGAACATTTTCATTAAATTCAAAAAATAAAAATATTAAAAATCAGTCACAATAAATTTTTACAAAGCTCAAGAGAAATTATTAATTCTAATGTGATTTATTTTAAATATATTCTAAAAATTGGTTACTTTTCTATTGTAAATATATTTAAATTATTTTAAATGGTTCAATTTGGAAAAATATTTTCAAATTTATAATTAATTTTAATTATTGTGATTTAGTTAGAAAATAGAGCAATTCATGCTAAGTTTGATGACAAAACTCAGCTCTTTTCACTGGAAGAAGCATTCCCTTTATATTATATTGATAGTTCAGGAAAATGTTTTAGGTAAGTTGATTAAATATCATCTTATAAAATATTTAATATATTTAAAGATATTGCAAAAAAGTTCTATTGAAATATTGTATAATACAAATTTTCTGGAAATCCCAAATCATAATCATATAAATTAATATATTAATTAACAAAAATTGATACTTAATTTTACAGCCATATCTTATATATGCAATATTTCAGAATGTTTCAGAAGTAGAAAAAATATAAATTGTGTTTTGAGTTTATTCTGAAATAAGGAAATTATGCTGGGCTTTTTCTTGTGTTGGGAAAAGAATGAAAAATAACAATCTAGTTCCTTTAGGTTATGTTTTGAAGTGTTATAAATTTTAGAAAGATAAGATGGTGCTGCTGTTTTTTTTTTTTTTGCAATACTAGTGTTTTCATTATTTAAAATAGCATTACATTTTCTGTCTATAATATTTTATGGATTATGAAACTCAAATGTATTACATAGTGACTACTGGCTATTGCATACTGAAATCATTAAGGAACTATTTACAGTGAAAGTGTTCAGATTACATATTTGTTACTTTTTAAACTATATTTGATATTTGTAGACCGATGGAGTTTTAGATTCTGTAATGAATGTTTTGTATTCAGGATCATATTTATAATTATTGTATTGAAACAATTGATTTTATTTTTAAAATATATAAGCAAGACTGATCGATGTTTTTATTAATAATGATTTATTTCAGTTTCAATATTCATTTTGTTTTCAGTTTTTCTTTATAAATTCTCAAAGCTATTTTAAAATGCTGCATGTGTGAAAATATTTTAAAATTAGAATTTAAATGTAAGAGAATGTTTTTAAGACTTTTGCCACTCAGCAAATATCTATTAATAAAAATGCAATTTAAATCTAATTAATGGAGATTTTTACATACAAAAACATCATCATGCCCATAACTCATGAGAAGGAAGGCAGTGCTTAAAGTAAAAAGCAGGAAAGAGGGTAAAAATTCCTCTCATATATTATTGA
>WUQG02010716.1:0-11883 GCA_011317285.2 Androctonus mauritanicus
GTATTAGTTGTAATACAGCACTTTATGCTATTTTTTCTATTTAGGTATCTACTGTATTTACATCTATTCAGATATTACAGTATATAGATTTATTTTCATATATACTTTGCTCAATATGAAATTTGCATAATGTCCTATTAGACGAAAAGATCCAAGATGCTAAGCAGTGCATATCTGTATATCAGATGTTATTGCTTAAGAAAAAACTTGCTTATTTTTTCTCAAAATTATGATAGAAGAAAATATATAACAAACATTATCACAGTAGATGCTATCTTATTCAATCTTGCTTTAACTGGTCACATTTTTGTCAAGATTTTGAGTGGAGATAAAAATGAAAAAAGAATAAATCATTCAGAATGAAGAAAGTGCTTGAAATTCCAATAAGATATATTGAATAGCAAGACATTAGAAAGTTCATGCATTTTTTTTTAAGTAAACAAAACAAAATTTTCAAATTTAAAGATATCTTTATTCAATAAAATAATTTCCACTTAAACTTACAACCTTTTTCCATCAAGTCAGCAGTTTCATGATGCCATCTTCAAAAAATTTTGACATTGACTTGATTGAAAATATGTTTTTAAATGGTTTTTGACTTATTAATATTTTTAAATATCTTTCCTTTTAGAAAATTTTGTAGTGACTGAAAAATATAATAATCTTATGGTGCAATATCTGGCTAATGTAGAGATTGTATTAGAACTTCTCAGCTGAACTCCTTTCATTTCTGCTGATTCATCATGGTGATGTGCAGCCTACTGTTATCATGGTGGAAAATTATGCCTTTTTGTTTGCTAGAAATGGTCATTTTTTGCAATTTCCTCTTTTAAATTGACAACTTGACCAAAATATTTGTTTGCATTAATAGTTTCATTGTTTTTTTAGCAGCTCGTAATAAATTATTTCCTTACCTTTTTTTGAAGATTTAGTTTGGTATTGGAAGCAAAGGCAAATTTTGTTTAGACCTATTGTCTTTTTCTCTTTACATTATCATACAGGATCCATTTTTCATCTCCAGTTACTATTCTTTCCAAAAACAGCTCAAACTTAAGATGCCAAGCAGTGAAACATATACTGCAATTCAATTCATTCAATTTTTTTTCAAAATAGTTAATGTGGAACCTAGACATCATACTTACTGATCCATTCCATTGATTTTAAGTGGTCATTTATGATTGTTTTTGAAATATTAAATATTTCAGCAAGTTCCCTTGTTGTTAATTGAGAGTTACTTGTAATCCACATGGAGATGCCAAAGGCATCAATGATAGAAAAGCATTTCTGAGTATGGCTTGTCTTCCAGGTTTAAATTTCCTATTCAAAATTTTTTAAACCTCTTCTGACAGGTGTGCACAGATAACGTACTGTATTATCCTTACAAACATTGCATATATTTTTTGTTGCATCAATTGCAGAAAGTTCTTTCTTAAACTCATATAACATTACATGTTGCAAATGAATCCTATTGACACTCATAATGAAAATGAAATTAACTAATATGACTTGTCTTTATTCTGACAGTCAAACTCTTATGTTTACAGTATCATCTTTCAAGGACACAACTAAATTAAATAATATCTTGCACATATTCTGACTGCTATAATAACATCTATTGACAACTCCAAAAAAATGCATGAATTTTCTGGACAACTCAATAATTCATCTGCTATTGATATGCTTTTTATGAAAAAATGACATGACTCTCTACAAGAAATGAATTTAAATCAAGAGGACAAATAAAGATTATTAAACATTTATTTAGATAAAAAAATTAGCAAACATTTATATGTAGTATATATGTATTTAATTTAAACTTATAAATGGTTGTAAACTATCTTGCATTAAGTTCTGCTGCCTATAAGAAATACAAGGAATTTACAAAGCACTTTAAGTAGTGTATTAGTATATGTATTGAATAACTAATAATAAATTTGTTGGTTTTCTGTTTAAAATGCTTTGTGGATGCTTTATAAATGACCTTTTGTATGTGTTTTGGATTGACTAGACATTCCTTTATCTGGCCTAAAGCCCAGTCTCATAGGTATATTAATTGTAAATCATATAGGACCAAAGTGTATGAAATACACATTTTAAAAATTGGGATACATACAAAAGATGGATAGCTTTTACAATAAAAAATATAAAAAATAAATATAAGATGATAATTAAAAAAATAAAAATGGAAATTACAATAAAAAATTAAAATTTTGATAATAAATCAAAATATTGTAATAGAGTAAATTAATTTGAGATTAATTAAATGTAAAAAAAATAAATGATGCATAAATTCCAGATAAAACACAAAATGACATCAAATATGAGCACCAATGTCTAATAATCACTACAACCAAGGAGAAGTTATATTGTATGGGATATTTTTATTGATAATGGATGATTTTTTTAGATTTTTCCTTTATTCCGTATCTGTTATATATATAAGAATATCATAATTAAATTTTTTTGATATTTTTATGTTATGTAACACTGATGCCAATTCATCTCTCTCAAATTGATTTTATTTATATATTTAATATCTTGTAAATCACAGATTTTCTAAATACAATAATATCCCCATATCCACAGAGATAAGTTCCAACTCATTGTAGATGCCTGAAACTGCAGATAGTAGTAAACACTATATATTGTACATGCTGTATATATCTATGATAAAATTTAATATATAAATTAGGCACAATAAGACATTAACAACAATAGCTAATAATAAAATAGAACAATTATAATAGTAAAAATTTTGTAAATGTAATCTCTCTTTCTTTCTCTCGTTTTCTAAAATCATATTGTACTATATTTGCACTTCTTTTTTTGATGTTCTTTTTGTGATGATGTGATGATGACATAATGTGTATATGATGAGATGAAATGAACTTAAATTATGAATGTTTACTGTGTTTCTGAACCACAATCAACTGCAGTTAAGTAAATTGTGAAAACTGAATCAGCAGGGGGTTTTATTATATATTGTTTTCTAATTTCCTATGTTTTGTGTGTTTAGTAAGAAATTTTATTCAATAATCCATTATCTTAACAGAATAAATAGATAATTAGAAAATAACATTAATATTCATATTACTATTCTAGACAAATATCAAAAATCATATTTCTGGAATTGGAGATCAAAAAAATCTTTAACCAATCTTAGGTCACTTTCACTTTTATACCAACAAGAGTTCCTATTTAGAATGAAACCTAGAACATATGCTCATATTAGAGCATATGTTCTAGTTGGTATAAAAGTGAGTTCTGTTAAGATAATGGATTATTGAATAAAATTTAAAACTTATAACACTTTGTAGTGCATAACATTTAAAATAAAGGAAAGTTTATTTCTTGAATTAAAAATATTTTTGATTCAAGAAATAATTTTATTGTTCTCTTTTATTTTGTGTTATCCAAACTGAGACTTAGTTTACTTATGAAACAATTAAAATAATTTCCTAAATATAAATAATTTAAATTATTATGTCTCATGTAATAGGATAAATATCACAATATTACATAAAATTACCTAAAAGAAAATAATATAAATATATCAGCAATATAAATTTAACAAACTTATTTTATTTTAGATAATTTTATGCAATATTGTGATATTTATCCTATTATATAAGACATAACATAATTCAAGTTATTTACATTTAGGAAATTATTTTAAATGTTCTATACTAGAGAGTATTGTCTATTTTAAATATCACATATTAGAGTGTATATTCTAGGCTTCATTTTAAATAAGAACTCTTGTTGGCATAAAAATGAAGCTGACCTAAGATGGAGATCAAAAACATTTTTAAGATTAAAAATCTTTTATTCCTGAAGTTTTGTATTCCTAAACTTTTCATAATGCATGCAAATTTAAGAAAAAACTCTTGATCATACTATATAATAAATAAATACCTTTCTATACAAGATGTCAAAAATAAATTTATCTGGCCTTTATTAATTTTTCTTGTGAAATTTTTCTAATAATTATTTATATCATATTTATGAATTTTCAGAATATTAACTTGAAAAAATTGTTTTGTAACTTTAAACTAAGAAATTTGTTTCTTATTGTCTATTTATAATAAATTTATTACTATAAACTGATTCCATAATCTCATTTTTTGTGTATTTTTGGGCTTGAAAGAAATTCAGTTGTTAAAATAGTATACCTGCAAATATTGCTTGTTTTTGGCAAGTTACTTTGATGGAGAAATATCTTGACACTAAAATTCTTCTTCTTCTTCTTCAAAAAAAAAAAATGAGTTTCTGAAATATTTTAAAATGAATTTAGATTAAAAACTATTGAATGGTTCACACATCTTAAGTGAAGGAGAAAGAATAGCTGATTTAGCTGGAATGAGATACAAATAATCTCAGTTGTCAAAGCAATATATAATACTTCACAATGAAAAATACATTTCAGGTAATTTTTCATCTATCATCAGTTTCAGAGGAGTAATCTATCCAATTTACAAAGATTGGAATTTAACAAGATTTTTTTTGCATTTGCTTAGAAAAGTTTTTTTATAATAATGGATATATTAAAGAATATGGAAATGTTTTAATTTTAAAATATATTAAATCTCCCATTTACTTACACTGTTCCACTAATATATGTGATTTAAATAAAAATAAATTCTTTATACTTCATTCAAAACAAAACACATATTAAAGAATGCACTATAATAGTAAATATAAAGCAAATTGTCAATATTAATAAAGAAATCAAAATTAATATCTTACATATGATATAATTTATTAAACTACGTAATCTACACATAATATTGTATCTCTCATTAATAGAGATCCTCCTATGTTTTATTACTACTGATTGCCATTAATTATCTTCTAAAGCTCAAATATTATATAACTTTGTTATCCTAATACTTTAAATTTTTTGCTCTCTATCCTACAGTATATATGTCATAGTTTTAACTGCTGAATACTTATTTAACTAATATTTACAATCCAGATTCCATTTGTGAATAAAGTTAATGTATCCAACATTTTATAAACAACTTTTTTAAATAAAAATGATAAAATCTTATTTAATTCCACTCTTTGTAAATTGGATAATATTTAATAATTGATTGTTTTAATGATATATTCTTCTGAAACTGAAGAAGGATTGCAAAACCATTTGAAATGCATTTTTCATTTGGAGTAAGAAAATTTTGTATTAAATATACTTTGTCAACCAAAATTGTATCACTCTCATTCTAGCTATATCTGCTATTCTTTTCTTTCACCTAAATATGTTAAATAAGAAGATAAATATATCAAATTTTGAATAATTTTGCTAATGGAGTAAAAGTTTCTGATGATAAAAAAAAGAATTTTTTTAAAATTGATAAAATATTTTTTGTAAATATAAATATATATATATCTGAACTTTTGTTTGATATTCTGAAAATATGGCATGAATATAGCATAAAATGACAATAGAAAAATTATGTAAAATGAATATTAAACAAAATAAAGGACAAATAAATTTATTTTCAGCATTTATTTATTTGAACTTATGTTCTTTGTTTTTCATTTTTAAAGTTATTTCTATAAAAGACAATTTCTTATTGTGAATTCTTTAAATTCTATATATGTAAATTAAAAAATTAGTATGTTTAAAAGTTATTAAATCTATATATTGAAAATTGATAAATTTTAAACATGGATTAAAATATTAACAAAGTTCCTACTCCCAGAAATCATTAAAAAATAGAGTTTTATCAATAAGATTATTTTAAGATAACAGTTTGGAAAATAATAAATATTCCTACTATATACAAATTTTAAAATAATTTAAAGAACTATAATAAATCATTTATAAATAAATATTTTATGATTAATAATGATTTTTACCAACAATTTTAAAATTTCTCTGTAATCAGTTTCTTTCAGTATTTATTTAGAATTTTTTTAACATAAAGGGAAAATAAATAAATTTTTTATTTAAAAATTTATAATTAAAAAAGTAATGTATATCTAATTATTAATTTTTTTGACAGTATAAATATAATTTTACTTGATTTTGATTTATTCATTTATAAATATATTTAAAATCTTAGGATGTACCTGCTTAAGTTTATTGCTATTATAAGCTAAAATTTAAGATAAAATATAAATCATTTAGACAGATAAAGATATTTTCTTATAATTATAATCATATCAGAAAGTATTATTGAATTAGAGAAACATTTGAGAATTGCATAGATTATGAATATTGTATATGATTCAATTGAATCTAATATTAAAATATAAACTTCCTCATGAAGATATAATAATTTTATTATAAACTCTTAACTATTTATAATTTTATAAAAAAATATGAAATCATTATAAAACTTTTTCTGTTGTATCAATTACATTACTCTATAAAAATAACATTCTTTAATAAAATTATTTTAATGAAAAGTAAAATTTTTCAATAATAAATTTTTTAAAATTTTTTTATAAGAAAGTTTTTCCAGAATGATTTATAATAGTTAAAGAGAGGCTACATGAAAGAGAGGCTACATGAATTCAAAAGCATTAAATGTTTCACTACATTTTTAATTTTAATCAAATTTATTGAAGAAAATAAAGAGCAAAAGTTAGTATTTCCTTTCTAATATAACAAAAATAAAAAGATGTTACTCAATTCAGTAGCAGAGGAACAGATTTTAATAGCATATTATACAAAAAGAAGTACTTTCAGCTATTAAAAAGCCATCATCAGTTTTTGATAAGCTGATGTTGGCTTTTTATTAGCTGAAAATGCTTCTTTGTGTATAATATACTATTAAAATCTGTTCCTCTGTTATTGAGCTTAATAACGTCTTTCTAATTGAAGAATGTTATTTTATAAAATATATTTATTTATATTTTTAAATTTATTTATTTATGTAAAAATAAACCAAAAAAAAAACATTGTATTATTTAATATATATTTATTCAAATCAAAAATTATCAAACAAGCAAAACATATAGAAGAGTTATTATGCCTTAAAAGATTTACTATTATTATATACTACATGATACTGTGTGAAAATAATGCTAAAAGTAAATAATAAGCACACAAAATTATATTGAATAAATAATATAATCTTAGTGAATGTATTTAATGTATACTTTTATTTAGACTTTACAATAAGAGGATTTATAATAATAATGATAATAATATAAGATTGATATTTAGATAGTAATTTGGTTTATTTCATTAATCGAAATAATTTCTTAATACAGTTTACACAAGATTACATAATGTGTTACATTATATCAATAGTATACTGTTTAAAAAGTTACAAAACAATTCTTGAATTTGTTTTGATATAAAAATTTCAAATTTTTTAAAAATTTATTTAGTACAATATTATACTGTAATAAAAATTTTTTAATATAACAATTTAGAAAAAGTTAAGAGATTTACATTAAAAGATTAAATTAAAGAAAAAGAGATTTGTGTATAGATAGAACATTTGATATTCAGAGTTTTAATTTTAATAAAATATATAAATTATCAAAGATAAGATGATATTGAAAATTAAACAGAAAAATTATTTTATAGACTAATTATAAAATATAATTAAAAATGGTGGGAATTTTCACAGTTAGGCAACAAATTTATTCATATCCATTGAATAGAGGAAAAAAAATATCATTTTTACAGGTGATACATTTTGAGATCTTGTGATTCTTTTGAAACTACGAGCATACAGTGGAAGATCACAAGGGGAATAATAATCCCCAATTATGAAACCAGGTGTTCCAAGAAAAAAAATATTAAGGTACCAATTTTTGTAACAAAATGGCTTTATACACATCATTTTTGGGATTGTAAAAAAACAGTATTTATATTTTATAATTTAGGCATTTTTGAAAATTTAACAATTGCTCTTTCCCCTTTTCATTACTTGATCTTCCACTCTCTGTTCAAAGATAAATTATATAATAATAATAAATAATGAGAAATCTGGGATTATTTGAAAATATTTTTTAATTAAAGTAAAACTGAAAGGCTTTATCTGATGATTTTTTTGTTTATAATTTTTTCTTTGTAATAAAAAGTTCTTACATATAATAATCAAATTTTTTATATTTTTGATTTCTTACAAAACATGGTTTTTTTTTCCCCTAATTCAGTCCAGTAGACACGGCTGGAAGCGGAGTTCCAACTTCAGAGAGAAGATAGAGTAATTATTCAGATGTTTTTTTGATGTTTTGCAGCGTGTATTTTTGTCTCCAGCTGCAGATGCTTGTCCTTCTTCCCCTTTAAAATATGCTATAGGCTGCATGTAAACTTTGTGAAAGAGAACAATGATAATTCAAAAATTTCACCCATAAAATTTTCTTGATGTATTTTACTGACCAGCATGATATTTTTTCAAAAATTGCTTTTGCTGTTCGCATGAAGAAATATTGTAATAAGCTGCTAGTATGGAAATATTTGGGGCATGACATAATTGTCTGTATTTTTGAACAATGTGAAATAATCAATGAATATAAAATTGTATTTGCACGACACCATTCCATACATAAGCATGAGCTTGTTTTTCATTATGAATCCAAATGCTTGAAATTTTGTTTTTGATATTTTTGCAAAGATTTTTTTTTTATTAACATTATTTGGAAAATTTTTTCAGAATTTTACAATGTTTTTATTCACAAATCAGAGGGTATTATTTTTTTACTTTTTTTAACTGCAGCCTTTGGAGGGGCTTCTCCACATTAGGATGGGGAGAGAAGGTCTGTCATTTGGTTTACAACTTTTTTATAATATAAAAATATGCATAAATATATCTCTCTCAATATATGTGTATATATATATATATATATATAAGTATATAATATATATATACAATACAAACATTAAATCTTTGTGTGTATGTCTGTAATGTATAAGTTGTGTTCAAAACTTAAATTTTTATGATTTTGTATTAATAGTCTCATAAATATAATGCATTCAATATTCAAAAGTTCATAATTTATTTAATTATAATAAATAACAAATATACTATAATGAAATAACTGATTATTAATGTTAAAGAAAGAAAAAATTATTTTAAAATATAAAAAGAATATTTTTCATTTTAAAATTATTCCACAAAAAAATAATTTATTTACTGATATTTCATAATTATAGTTTTTCAATAACATATATGATATTACTAGTTTGTGTATAAAAAATCTTTTCATAGTTTTAATTAATAGCCTTATATTTATGAAGACTTTAAAACTAATATAACTTTTTAGTATAATTATAAATATCTAGTTATATATATATATATTAAAAATAAATTCCTTCAAAATAAGCAACAAAATTTGCAAAGAAACTAATTAATTTTAAATAAATAGAAATAAAAGGCAATGAAGTAGCTTTTCCTCAAACTTTTCAATTTTTTATTAAAATATTTTCAGATACTTACCTATCATAAATAACACAAAAAATCATCAGAAATATAGATTCTGTATATTACTGAAGAAGGATAAACACTTTAAAATATTCTGAAAATATTAATAGGTTTGAGAAAAAACTATGAAGTTATGTTTTCTTTCTGTTTATTTGAACTACGACTATTTTTTATTTAAATAAATAAAATTTTTATCTGAATTATATTATTATTTATATTAAAAAGTTTTAATTAATTAACTGATATACAATTACTTTTCATTTGATAAAAAATATATTCCTTCATTAGGCATTCAATATACAGATGTTCCTGACTTAATTTAGACTTACATTTCTAAAAGTATTGTATATTTGCATTTACATAATTATACACAATAATTTTTTTATAATAAAATTAATTGCAATATTATGCATATCCATTCTTCATTGAGAAAAATTACATTAATCTATTTCTATATTATATTTATATATGAAACCTATACAAAGGTAGGAGATATATAACAACTATTAACAATAATAGTAGTAATACAGCATATACACATACAATATATAATGTATTATTTAAGATAAAACTACTAACAATAGTTTATTATTGATAGTAATAATAATTGATTTGATAGCAAATTTGATTTGATTATTATTGATACTGTTGTTTACTCTTGTTATATAAATAGCAATCTTATGACCATCATTGTCATTTTACCATTATTATTCTGTATATAATAATTGTTTAAAAATTATTGTTATATCAGAACTTTTCATATAAAGTCAAATTTACATAAGTTTAGGAGCACTTGTATTTCTTTGTCATTTTTTTGAAATTTTTATTGGTTCAGATATTATCATTGAATATTACCATGTGATATTAATATTAGATATTGATCTCATTGATTGAATTGATTATATTAGGTACTGTAATCAGTTGGCATGGCATATTCTAGGGGTATTAGTTCTTAGCCTTTTTTAGCAAAACTATAATTTTGAAAGAAGGCAAATTTTTAAATTTTAGGCAATAATATTTTTTGTTGTCATATCTGTCTTTAACAAATTTATGATCTGCAGATCACAGATTAAAAATCACTGTTCTGAGAAATTGATAAAGAAAAAAATTGATAAAACATAATATTAACACTACATTTCATGAGAAGTGTCTTTTCTTTATCCAAAGATAAAATTTGTTTTAACAGCATATTAATATGTTTAAAAATGGGTTTAAAGTGAAACTTTCTTATTCTCTATAATTTGTATCTTTATATTTCTTCCACTTTGCTATTATTTTTTTGTTTTTTATTTGTATCATTGCAACTGAGAATACCACATTGTGGTTTATGTTAATTACTAAATTGTGTGAATTGAAAATTGCTCTAATTTTGTTAATACCTTTTAATAATACATTAAAAAGGTATAAAATCTGTTATTGAAAACAAATTTGTAATAGTGAAGTGTGATTTGCTTAATACTAAAGAAAGTACTCTTAGCAATTGAGATTACTCTTAAAATTTTTATTTAGTAGCTAACATTTTTGGTAATCATTATATGTTAAGTTGAAGACTATAAGCAATAAATTGGACAATATGAAGTGTGATTTGTTTTTATATTACAGGCTCTATCTAACTTAAATAATATTTATGTTCCTAGAAGCATTGCATGAGTCAGATTTACAAAATAAATTATTACATAATTATTATAATAAATTAAAAATAATGTTACATGCCATTAATAAATTTGCCCATTAAAAATGGTAAATAAATAATAATGCTCATATACTAATGCAGTTAATATTGATTCAAGTTAGTATGATGCTTTTTGAACCCATTGATATATATAGAGTTACTGAACCTCTGATGTTTTTAAAAGCCCAAGCTGACAAGTTGATGCTAAGGAAAAGCTCAGGAAAGCTTAAGTACTTGAACTTTTTTGATAAATATTATTAACTCATTACATATGAAACTTTACTAATTGCTGATCAATTTAATTATAGCCATATATCATCATCTGGCCAAACTACACCAAATACAATATTCATAGAAAAATTAAAAAATGTGTAATAGACACTTATAAAAAGCACAGAAGTCTAGCATATGATACTTAATAATATTTAAAAACTTTAAAAGGATAATTAATAAACCCAAACAAAATAACAAATAACAGCATTAACTCCATTAAGAAATGTGAATATAAAAAGTTAATTTATAAAAATTGTGTAAAAGCCATAATTTGTGTAAAAAATAAACTATACCTAAAGCACCACTATATGGTACGAAAAGCCATAATTATTAAAATTCTTTCCAAATAAAATTTTAAAAAGTGAATACAGCTTTTTAATTGTTCTATTTTTAAATATTCGGTAGCAAAATATGACTCCCTATTAAAATGTGCTTCAAAGTAAGTTCACAGTTATAAAGATCATAAATTTATTATAATAAGAATATTAAACACTTTGCTCCTTTATTACTGAATTTCTAAATAAGCTCTACAGCAAAGTAAAAAGTTTT
>WUQG02010727.1:0-11883 GCA_011317285.2 Androctonus mauritanicus
TAGTAAAAAAGTTTTTTCTTTGCTTATAGAGCTTGTTTTTGTGTCGTATATAAAGCAAAGTAGTTCTGAAACTATAAAATAATTAAATGATCTTATATAAGTTTGTAATCAATATTTAAATTTATCATTTTATATTAATTGACTATACTAAATGAAAATACATTTGTGAAAAGAGTAAAATTTTTAAAAAAATTCCCATTTCATTAAGATACTAGATATTTTATGCATTACTATGTCAGGTACACTATTACATACACTGAAACATTAAGATATTTTTTATTATATTAAATTAACAAAATTTTTAATTCAATTTTATTAATATTGAAGAGTCCAAAATCTCACAGTACATAGGAATATCAATAGGTTTAAACATGTCACTATTAAGATTTTGTACTTTATTGAAATTTCTTATATAATTATTACTATTATCAAACATTTTTTATAAAAGATGTGTATAAGAATACTATTGCTCATTTAAATTCAATTATTTCAATTGTTTGTTTAAATAAATTAAACAAATTTTATTGCAATAACTCAGCCAGTTATGTAGGAAAAATATTAATTATATTTTAATTGAAACATTTGCAACCATATGATCTGCATCAACAAGATTTTTTAATTAAAAAACACATTATTAACCAAAATTCACCGACAGAGATATTAACAGCCTGATCATAGCTAATAGATGCTTGGATAGATATAAACAATTGTAAAAGCCATATATTTATAAACTAATATCGTTTTCTGTAAGTATCTTTAATTTCATAACATCTCATATAAGTAATAACTAATATTGCATGCTATATTTTTAAGTTATATTTATAATATAAATTCTGTCTGTATATATTTTATTTATTTATAATAATTGTTTGTCAGGTGAAAGCTTTATATACTCATGTTAAAATATGTAATAAGGATTATTAGCAGTAATAATTTTATTATTACAAATTAAATAACTATTAATGCCTATAGATTAATAATTACTATAATTATTGTTTAAATTATTTAACTATAGATGGTTCTCACTTTGAGTTCTCAGATTTGTGTTTTTTTTTTGTTTTTCAAATATGAGATATTAAAAAACTCAAAAATATGGAATATTAGTTGCAAAAAATACATGCGAAATATTCATTTCAAACCACATATATTGCTATACAATACAGTATGACAGAATTTTCAGCAGAAACTCTATTATTTGCTACAAAATTGGAAAATTCAAAATGGTAGACTGAGAAGCAGAATTAATGCACTTCTTCTCACCATGGTTTTACTAACCCATTAGGCTATATAAATTGTGCTAAGGCAGTAGTTCATCTGTATAAAAGCTCATCTACTTTCAATCAATAATAATGAAGAATAAAAATTATTTAAAATTTAAATGGTATAAATAATTTTTATTATTCTAATTTGCTTGATTTTAAAAATCATGTTTTCATTTTTTTAAATAAATAAATCATTATTTCATCATTAACTATTCATTTTGTTGACTTTTTTATTTAATTTTTTATTGTCAAATTTCGTTGTTGAGAACAGCACCATTTTTAACAATATGTCTATGGGAAATTGATTCTCGGTTTATGTATTCTTTCTTTATGAACTCATTCTAGGATCAGATTAATTCATAAAGTTAAGAACTACCTATACATTTAAGAAAGAAACACAAACTGTTTTTGTTTTAATATCAAATAGAAATTGATTTATTTCAATTAGGCTATTGCTCATGTAAGCCACGCATATAGTCAGAAATGTTTCAATTAAATTGTAATTAATGTTTTTTCTACATAACTGGATGAATTATTTCAATAAAAATATAGTAGGATATGGATTCTGATACTAGAAAACAAATCTTATCACTATGGAAATTAGTCTATAATTATCTATGTATGTATCCAACTTGATTTAGAATTAAAAATAAGATATTTAAATTTAACTTTTAAATCTTTTCATTAAAAGAATTATTAAAAATTTTTAAAATAAGTTACAAAATTAAAACAATATCAAAAGACATTTTTGTCAAGTTTCTTTAATATATTCTTTGAATACAGTTGCGAAGAAACTATAGGTGCAGTCCAGAATGTGCAATTATATCTGAAGATACATCTATGTTAATGTGCTACAGCTAATAATTCTTCATAATTTACTTTATTTTTATGATTTGCCAGCAAATTTGTATGTTATTTAAGTATGAAATAAAAATGTTTTATACTAGTTTATTCTTGCGTCATTGTAATTCTTTGCACTAATGACTTTATCATCCTTAGCAATACAAAAAAAGATTGCTGGATTTTTTATTGTATGATGTTTAATAATGTCAAACACTAGTAAACATTTAAACTTATGAATGAATAAACACTAAAAGCAGGAACATTTATTAAAATAATTTTTTATGAAAATGTTATCCTAATAAAACATACATTCCTATTCTCAGAACTCTCGTTTTATTTTTTAATTTATGATAGAATAGATTTTTTATATAATACTTATGAACATTTTGTATATATAATTCTTCATTTAGCAGATATAAATATTTGAAAACTACATAAAATTAAACATTCTACCTAAAATAGCAAAATTAATAAAAATAACATAAATTATAAAAATAAACAAACACATAGCCATTTTAACTAGTACAAATGAGTTGAAATGGAAATGAGCTGAAACACTATTGGTAGTAAAAGTTTCAGAAATTCTGCCACTGAATAGATTTACAAAAAATGCTGAAATTTTGAATTTGCATATATAAAAATCATAATATATTAGGTTTGAAATAACTATATAATAACTTTACTGTTATTATTTAATGCCATAAATATTGTTATTATATTAACATATACAGTTACAATTCAGATATTTTGATTACAAACATTCTAGTTATATATTTTCATATTTATGAATATGCCATTTCATTTTCACATTCAAAAATTCTTCAAGAATTAACTTTATAGTAGCAGAATGGTCTAGCAACAAATGCAAAATAAATTAAACATTTATTTAGCATATTATGGGATTATTTCAAGATGGCAAAGCTTAAACCAAAAGATTTTGCTTTTTCCTTGAAAATTTTTATTCACATTATTGAAATAAGAAACTTATAATTGATCTTATTATGGCAAATATTATTCAATTTGATATGTGCAATGATTTCAGTTCAGTAATGTAAAAATTGTTTCCAAGTTACAAACAAAATTTATGAATGAATTCCATTTATTACTTAAAGACTGCTGTATTGCATAGCACTTAAAATTATAACGATGATATTAAAAATATTTTCATATTAAATTTGTCTTTAAATGTAAAATTTTGCATGAATCAGATACACATAAATTAAGGAGATCCTATATTTGCAATTTATTTTAATTTTATATTATATTTTCTTAAATATTAATTATTAATGAATGAATGAATGAATGAAAAAAAACTTTAATTAACCAAAAAGGAAGATCTCTGTAGAGGGGGAAGGCTATAGTCATTGACAAAAACAGAAACAGTACAAAAGTAAAGGAAGTTACAGAAAACATAATAAGGACAAAAATTACAAGAAATCAAATTTGGTGAAGATGATGATAATGACATTTACAAAATTGTAAATACTGTGAGTAGATAAATTGTGGAATATTAATTGAAACTAATGTCTTGGATGTTAACTGCAGATGCTATTTCATATTTTATGTGGGCATAGTTTAATTTATTGCAGTCCAGGAAGAGATGGGGAATGTTGAAAACATTGGCATCTTGAATATAGGAAGGAGATAATGATTAATTTATAACAGAGGGAGAGGCTCTGTTACAAATCAAAGTTATGAGATTAATTCCTTGAGGTTACTGTATGATGATAGTTGAGGTTACTATGCATATAATGTGTGTGGAATCTTGAGAGAGGATGAGATGGTGCCAGTGATAGAATGAGGATTTCTAAATTGATAAAGTGTCTTTGAATTTTGAGTGATTTAGTATGTTGAGAATAGGGGAGTCTTGAATTTTCTCAGTTGACATTTTTGATTAAGAAAGAGTCAAAGAAATAGCCAAAAGATCAGAGCAGTTTATCTGTTGTGTAGTACCAGTTCAAGTGATTAATACAGATATTGTAAGTGGAATTTTGAAGATACAATTAACATTTTTGGGTTGGGTTGGGTTTTTGGGTTGAGGTTGTGAGATGATGTTTTTATAAAATAATTTAAAATGTTTTTAGAAGCTTAGGGTATAGGTGAGTTCTGCTTAGTTCTATGTTCATATCATATCCTGGGACTGAGCATCTAAACTTCAACAGTTTTCAGATGAATAGAGGTTGCAATTTTTCTGGCAAAGTAAATTGATTAGTAAATCATATTGGACTGGCATAGCTGTAGATTGAAGGTAGTGGAATCAAAAATTTTAAAAACTAACTTTAATTTTGCAATTTTTCAACATTAATTTTAATTTCAGTTGAGATAGAACTGAGATTAAGTTATATATCATCATAGAACACTGATTTAGTTTGTGAATGACATGTTGATTGGAATTGAAAAAAGCTGGAAAGCAGACTCCCAGAAAATCAAATTGAGGGACTATTTCTATTTTGGTATTATTTAGGGAAAAGGAATTTGACTTATTGATTCTTCTTACCTTTCTAAAAATTATGATTTTTGGTTTTCTTTATATTTATTAAGAGATTATTTTGCTTGCAATAGTTTGAAAGAAGATTTAATTTTCTCATGAGTTCAATTTTATTTGGAGCCAATAGAACAATATTATTGGCATAAATTATGAGGTATATACATTGATCCTCTATTTTTATTCCATCATTATTTTTTGTTTAAGAAAATGAAAAATATCATTAATAAATAAAATAGAGAGATATGGACTAAGTGGATTGTGCCCTGAGGCAAGTCATTATTTAGGATGAAGGATGTTGACAGCTGGTTATCTGGTGAATCATAACTTTAAAGTTTGTGAAAAGAGAATAAATTGATTTAATTAATTTAGAACTTATATTATTCTGAAATTTACAGATAAGGTGTGAGATGGAGATTGAATCAAAGGTAGCTTTTAGATTGACAAATATGCGTAAAGTCTTTGATTGCAGTAAATTTTTCCGAAAGCTAGAATTTGTGGGAGTAATATATTATCTGTAGTACTTTTTTCTGGCAAGAATATAAACTACAAGTCATTTATAGCATTGGTAGCAGTAATGCATTTTTAAGGCTTTGGCTTAGTAGATTTTTCTTGGCTGTGCAGCATTAATGTTATTGGGTGATTAATTACTTGAATCATCTTGTTTGCCCTTTTTACGGACTTAAATGATATTGTTGCAGTCCATTGGGGAAGACTATTTGAGTATGTTTTACTTAAAATATCAAGTCTTGAGAAAGGATGTCATGGGAGACAAATCTAAAAGAGGTAATGGGAATACCCTCAAACCTTGAAACAGTGTTGATTTGCATGTGAGAGATGAAAAAGTAGTTCTTCTAATGAGAAGTTGCAATTCAATTCTTCACTCTTGATAACTAGGTGAAGTGAAGGATGCAGAGAGTTGTATATATTTGAACTATTCAGATTTTTTTGGAGGAGGAAATTGGTCCAGGTGTTAAATATTATAGAACAGGGAGTTGAAGTTGTTTTTCTTTTATTTAATTTATTAATAATGGACCAGAAGGACTGAGGGTTGTTTGCAGCTTGACGTTTGTTCTTTAAGAGAATAAAGTATTGTGCTTCTCTAGCAAAGGTTGAAATAAAATTTTTTTTTAAAATTTAAGAAATTTTCTAGATCTTCAATATTGTTTGTCCAAATTCTCTATGTACATCAGTGATGGAAGTGTTTTCTTTAATAGGGATTTTATATAATATAAAATTTCTTTTGAAGTATTCATTTTTTATAATCATCATTCTATATTCCAATATATTTACTTAATTTTTGTCTTTTCTAACTCTGTTTTCAGATTGTTGTTATTTGAACTAGTTTCATCAAATTTTTGATCTATTTGCAAAGTTTTATTATTTATGTTTGTTAGTTCTGTTTTTATTTCTAATTTGAATTCATCCAAGTTTGTCTTAACATTTTTCTCAAAATTAGATATATGTCTGTCAATTTGTTGTTGATTTTTGCTTCATTAAGTGTTTTATTTCTGAAATAGAGCTGATAGTGAGATGAGTTTAAATTAGTTAATGAGTCATTGGAAGAGTTTTCAGTAGTTTGGGTGATGAGTCTTGATAATCAGAGTTAATATCTTTCATTGGAGATATTGGAGAGTAACTCTGAGTTTTCTTTGATAAAATTACTTATTTTCTTTTGAGAATTATTGATTTGAGATTTAACAAAGGTTGATTTAGACTGACCTCACTTGACTATGACTTCATTATGTTTGATTTTACAATCAGAGCTTTTGAATTAACCAACATAATAGAGATTTGTCACAGGTTAGGCCTAACTGTGATTACTAAAGTTGACTAAATAGAAATAATTTCTTACTGAGTTATATCTGATTTGAAGTCATGCAAGAGAAAGCCTGGAGATAAATAATTTGGATAATATGAATAAATTTTTGAAAAAAAGTGGGCAATTGAAGAAATTTGGAGCATTAAACTTTTGCTGTTTACACATTTGGCCCTCAAATATTATTATATATACCGGTAAATAATAATCAATATTAAAATTTTAAGTTTCCAAAAATAAATATTTTCAAATTAAAACCATGTTTACTCATAAATTTCAATGGAAATTTATGAGTAAACATAGTTGAGTTATAAGCTATTTAATTCTGTGATTTTAAGTATGAAGAATAATTTGTTCTTCTGATAAAGATTGAATGTAAATAAGATCCAAAACCATTTTATGGACTTTAAACTGCTTAGAATTTTAGAATTGAAATAAAGCCTATTAATGAAATAACTGCTAAAGTCTGCTAGTTTGTTGGTTTATTTATAATTTATAAATGACAAATTGGAATTTTTACTAAAGATATAAATGATTAAATTTTTCTTGATTAAAAACAGATTACAGTATTTGTTTCTAATTCATTTAAGAAAAACTTTATTCAAAATGCAATAGATTCCTTACCTACATAGAAAATTTTTTCCAAAAATTTTTAAATAAATTGAAAATCATATAAATCTAATAATACTTAAATTCAATATATAAGAATGAACACATTAGTAAATTGAATCATTAAGTAAAATTTATGATACACTTTTATCATAAATAAGAAAATTTGAGACCATAAGTGATATTTTTCAAAAAGCTCATTATTTATTTATTAAGTTTTTATGCACAGTTATGAACATTCAACAAAAATAAAAAAACATACATCTACATATCTCTGAAATCATATAACTTGAAACCATTTAAGAAAGAGACCTATTGTAATGGTTTCATTAAAATAAAAATTATTTATGTAATAGGAAAAACTACCCAAATATGAAAACTGGATCAATGTTGTTGATTTCAGAAGAATTTGTTAGGATATCCTTTATTTTCATCATTTGATTGTAAATTCATTTCTTATGAAATTATTCATTCACAACATTTAAGTTATATAAATAAAATATATAATATTCTTGAAATATTAAATATCTTTTTTTAAATATCATGAATGCATACTTTTATAATTTTATGAATTTTTGTTGTTGTAGTAGCTGAAAAAATGGTAAAACCAAATTCTCCAAAATCTGCTTACTATGGTAAATATATAGGAGAATTTACTACACAGGCTCATGGAGTTAAAGGAAAAGTATATGCTGCAAATGATAATTCCTTTTTTATAGAAGATTTTAGTTATGATGGCCAAGGACCTCGTAAGTTTTGATATTTCCTTCTTATTAATATCAAAAATTAATATTTAAGTTATTTTGATTTTTTAATAAGAGTCTGATACAATAATAAAATTCAAATTTCTTGAAAATTGTTATAAACTCAATTATGTTTAAAATTAGTTATAAGAATAATTATGTATATTAATTTTTATTAAAAAAATGTAATTTTGAAATATTTAATGAATATAAATAAATATTTTTCCAGAGGGTCATTTTTGGGCAGGTGATACACCAGAACCTTCCCAGAAAGGATTTATTGTATTAGATGAATTTGGAACGTAAGAATTTTATGTTTCATATAATCTTATAAAATTATAAATTTTATAAATCATGTTACCTCCTCATTACATTTACATGATAAAAATCATAGCTGAGATATTAACCATAATAATAATAAAGTCCTCCACATAAAAAATAATAATTATAGGTGAAAATTTTTAGAACATATCAAAACCATAAATACAAAAAACACAATTAATTTAAATTCAGGAATTAATATAAATACGGTATGATATTGTCTTATAAGCAGATAAACAACTGTTAAATTTCTTAGACATGTGGTCAGCATAAGTTACTTATTATAGTCAAAAAAACAATAAGTGTTTAAGCCATGTGTTTTAAATTGTTTTAGTTCCCTATCACTACTCAATACCAGAACAGTTTAAAACCAAAACTATAATGGAATATGATGTCTCCTTACTCTTTCATTATCTGTCATGTTAGAACAAATTTTGCAAAATCTTATAGGTAGGAATTTTAATTTTGATCTTTAATAAAAACATTCATTCAGCCATAATCAATAGTTATTATAATTAGAATTATTATTATTTATTTTTATTTATTATTATTATTTATTTTTATTTATTATTATTATTTATTTTTATTTATTATTATTATTATTATTATTATTTATCTTAGTGCTACTGCCTGCATAAATTTCACAAATATGTCTGTGAAAAACTTCTATGTATGGATTACAGCAAATCAGAAACTTATCTATGTTTTGACCTTTTTGAAGTCAGTCAACATAGATAATTTTTGTTGATTTGGTGAAAATTTATTTGTCATTTTATATTTATTGTTTAAAAAACTTAACATACTTTTTAAATTAGCAATTGTACATCATTAGACTGATGAGGAATGCTAAAAATGCATATTTGGTCTATTGTATAAAATGTCTATGAATAAAGGTCTTATATTCATTTTCTATTGAGAATCTGTCTCATTTTATTCCTGATTGAAACTTGATTTATCTATTAATTTATAATAGGTAAATTATCATTTTTTAGTGATAATTTATCTATTATAAATTTGTTTTAAAATTAATATTTTATTTATACATGATAAATTTTGAATATTATGAATGCAATAACCACTTTTATAATTTAACTGGATTCTAAACTGTTAGCTTATCTATTGTATTAGTATGCTGTAGATACTACTGTATTTAAAAACATTTAAATTTATAAAATATATACTTCACTGAAATCTGTTTTATGATTGAATTTTCATTTTAATTTATCCTGAAAAATTTTGTTTCATATTTGGTTATATGTTATATATTTTTCTATAATCAATATTAGTTAAGACAAAAAGTTTAAAAATAAAAATTAGTATAATATCAGAAATGTTTCAAATAGAAAAACATTGTAACATATATAATAAGTCTGTCTTATTTTATTATTTTATTTGGCAATATAAAGTTTATTTTTATATAAGGATGCTTTACATTTTTGATATAAAAAAGCAAAGCTGATTATATTACAAATGCATTTTCAAGCTGTTATAAAATTTAAATTTGTATATTGCCATGTTTCTGAATATGGCTGAATGATTATTATTAGAATTTGCTCATTATATGTAATTTTTTTAGTGAAAACTTGTAAATGGAAATCATTTTTAACAAAATTGTTATTCAGATACTTTTATAAAAATAATATTACTTTTTAACTTGAAGGGATTTAATAAATTTCTATATATTTATTTATTTTTATCTTATGCACTTTTACAATTTTAGCTTTAATTTTTTATTATTTTATAATATTTTTAATTATTGATTCTTGTTTCATAATTTTGATCTTTCATTAACAGAAGTGTGTTTAAATTTAATTTTTTTCTTAATGTCTTTTACTAATGTAAATTATCTATTTCAATCTCACATAATAAAAAAAAACTGAGGAAAAAATATTAAAAAATATGCTGATAATTATCTTTCAAAAAGTTCAATAGTGAAATATTTTATATTTTCAATAATAATATTTGAAAAGTATTTATTTTAATATTAAACCAGTTTTGTTTTCACTCTTTATTTAGTGAAGAAGTATTAAGAGAATATACAAATAAAGATATTATTGTTACATTACCTGAAGGAAAAAAAATAAAAGATATCAAGTGGCTTTCAGTTTGGTGTGAAAAATTTTCTGTAAGTACTTTAATGCCTAAACTAACAATTAAATATTTTATTAAATCATTTAATATTAATTAAAATTAACAGGTTAATTTTGGTTCCATTAACATACCTGAAAACTTTCAACCTCCCGAAGAATTGAACCTTGGTTCATTACCCTCTTTAGCTCATGGTGTCAAATCTGGTCCTGTAATTATCAAAAATATCAAAACAATATTTATATCAAATTTACATTATGATGGAGCAGCTCCAGGTTAATGACTTCTTTATTATATTAATGATGATGATAAAATATAAAATATTTTTTTTAATAAATAAATTTAATTTTTTATAGATGCATTTTTCCTTGTTGGTAATGGAAATGAACCACATGGAATGGGAACAAAAGTTCCTGATGAGAATGGAAGGTAATTTTTGTAATTATAAAATACTTAGATATAAAAATATCTGAATTATAACTTGAACACTAATTACAAATTTGAAATCATATAATATTTAGAATAATAAAATATAAATATCTTAATGTAATTTTATTAAAAATTAGTAAAACTTCAGAATTTACCAAAATCTATATAAAAATTTAAAATAAAATCTGAAAATATTAGATTTTATATGCAGTTACAACTAACATGCCATTGACATATGACCACTCATACTTGTAATAATGATGTAGTTGATAAATTTTGTAATTGCTCAATACAATTCATATTCATACATGATCACACATAATAATCAGATGTACCAAAATTATGTTTTTGGTGTCTGATTTCTATAGTTTTAAATATCATACCAACTTTTCAGTAGCATTATAGCAATTGATGCAGTTTTATTATAGTATTCTATATATCTTTAACAAGTAACAAACAAAGACAAACATCTGAAAGACATGTGCACAAAATAATGTAATATATTTCAAATAAATTTAGTTCTGTAAATAACAAAGAAAATGATTTTGGCTGCAGTGAGGTATCTCAGATTAAACAGAACCTATATAGTTTCTGTTAAACATATTTATTTAAAGTGTACATATTATATTATCTAATATATATATATATATATGCATGCTCAATAGCATGAGTGAATGAGTAACAGAAATTCCCAGCTCTAACTGCTTGGTATATAAATGCGAAATTTGGCACACAGACATAGCATTTAAGTCATATCGAAGGAAAAAAATTCAAAATATCAAAATTTTTTAGGCTATTAAAATATAGCTAAAAAAATTGAACATTAAAAAATGATATTGTTATTGATAAATGGCACTAAATTCATTAGTGATTTTATTATTTAAAATTACACTTTTTATTATTAGGTTTAATTTTAATTATTAACCTTAAATTATTTATTTCTTTGATCTAAAATACTTAAATAATAATAAAATATTATTTAAAATTAAAAACTTAATGCCTTGATGAATTAAAATTAATGGTCTTCACAGTTTAAGCCATATCTGTCAGTCAACTTTGATGTCTTTCAGCATAGGTGATTTGTGATTTCTATTTAAACATCATTTTTCAAGTAAATCCTTAATTTTGATAGCTATTTTTGGAGTTGCTAAATTCAGTTGGTTGTAGCAACTGTCCCATAAACAGATCAGAAAATAAGGAGCATAGCTGCACAATTGGAGGTGTATATATGTATGTGTGTATATGCTCCATAGGGTTGAGGGATATATGTATCTCCCTAATCCA
>WUQG02010738.1:0-11883 GCA_011317285.2 Androctonus mauritanicus
CTGTCGCGCTTTTAGTGTGTATTTACTGATGATGGGTTTAAACCCGAAAGTACTTTAAATAAAAAAGTTTTTGGTTCAGCTTTGAAGCTTGTTTTTTATGTTTTTATTTTAAATTCACATTATTGTACAGTGTACATATAGCCTACTCAACTTACGACCAAGTCAAGTTACGACCGGTCTGTCGGAACTGATCGTAGTCGTAAGTCGAGAACTAGCTGTAAGTTATATTTACACGAATCAACTTAAGCCCCATTTGCTAAAATTTCATTTTTGATTAAGCTAGTAATATAAAAATTGTATACTTTGTTAATCATTATTTCCTCATGATCCTGAAAAATTTTAAGGTTTAATATCAATGTGTCAAGAAGATAGAAGTCCAAGAAAATCAAAAATTTTGGCACTGACTCAGTCATCAAAATTATAGTTGCTTCCTGTAAATGTAAAGATTTGAAATTTAGCACAAGTATAGGTTTTAGGATACAAGTAAAGGAAAAATTTTGAAAATGCCAATTTTTCAATTATTTTTGTGACTTATTTACTTCACCTGTAGCAATTGAGTGTATCAAATCTCATCTGGCAATGAGGTGTCACCTATATAGCAGTCTTTTTTAAGGAATATATACATGCATTCAATCAGACCATGAAGTATAATTCAACTAATAGAACTTTTTAATTAAAATAAAAATTTGTGTTAATCAAATTCTACATTGTAATCCAGGAGGATCCAACATGTATTTATTAAAAAAGACTGCTATATAGGCAATACCACACTGCCAGATGTGATGCAACATGCTATCTGGCAGAGTACATTGCTTATATGGCAGTTTTAATAAAATTGTAAAACTTACCAAATAAAAGGCTGAAGAGATCACACTGTTCTGTGATCTCGTCTTTTATTTAATAAGTTTACAATTTTATTAAGTTATTTAGCTATCTTAGATTATTTATTTATTTACCATGCTTTTATATTATAATAACTTAGCAAAAAGTACTGATATCCCATCAAAAACATAAATGTGGAAAAAAATGGACCAAGTTCTATTCTACTAGTTTGTTTGGCTATCAAAAGAGTAGAAATCTAAAACAATGCCAGGTTCCATTTCAACTCCAATGTCAAAAAATGAAATTTAAATACTGAAATAAATTCAATACAGTATTGCATCTTCAGGCTTTTACTTGGCAAGTTTTAATATCTATGATAGCTGGGTAACAACTTAATATAATTCAAAAACTTGGCAAATAAAAGTCTGAAGAAGTGATACTGTATTGAATTTATTTCAGTATTTAAATCTATTTTTCAACATTGGGGTTGGAATGAAACTTAGCACCATTTTAGATTTCTACTCTTTTGATGGCCAAACAAACTAGTAGAATAGAACTTGGCCCATTTTTTCATATTTATGTTTTTGATGGGATATTTTACTTTACCTTGTGTTGTATTTTTCTAAATCTATCATTATAAAGATTGCAAACACAATATATCCTCTAACAGTGGAAGACAACAGAAATAGGAACTTATAAATTATTTCTTTTATGTATATTGGATAATGTCTCTTGCTAACACATTTGCTTGTATATACTAACAATTTTTTTATTACATATTTCCTCAATTAACTTTTGCATAGTTCACAAAATATGTTGATCTTATATCATTCAAATATTGGGTTTATCATTTTATGTACAATAGATCCTGACCTTACATAATTTCAATTTATGCAGTTTCAGAGATGTACATTTGTTGAATTTCCATAAAATGCAAATGAAAATATCATTAAGCAATTTTTTTTGCAAAAATATCACTTATAGTCTTACATTTTATCATCTATGCTTAAAGTTTGCTCACAAATTTCATTTGGTTATTCCATTGTTAATACACTGTTTTACATGCCATATATTGAATTTAAGCATTGTTAGACTTATGCAGTTTTCGACTTGCACAGAAATTTTTTGGACAAATTAACTGCATAAGTCAGCAGTCTACTTTTGATTTATGTAAAATTTTATATTGAAATGATTTTGTACTTATCACTATAGCTAATATAATTTTTGTATTTAATCTATTTATATATATATATATATATATATATATAAAATATAAATTTCCAATCATTCATATACATGGATAGCTGAAAACATTTTTCATTATACAGTTTACATTATTGAACAAGCTTTTTTTTCCTTTTATTTAAAATTTATTTTGTCACCACTATTGATCATGGCAAAAACTTCTATCAACAAAAAATGGTGAACATAATAAATAAATAAATAAATAAATTTTTATTTAGATAATTTCATTTTATGAGTAGGAAATACCATTAGTAAAAGCACAAATAGCAGGAAATTCTAAAGTATGTTAACCACAAAATGAAAACTACTTTTTAGAAGAAGCGCTTTCAATTTAATAGAAATCCTCATCAGCTTCAAATTACAGAAAAAATTTTTCTGTAATTTGAAGCTGATGAGGATTTCTATTAAATCAAAAGCACTTCTTCTAAAAAGTAATTTTTATTTTATGTTATTTTGTGTTTAACATATTTTAGAATTTCCTGCCATTTGTGCTTTTACCAATAGTATCATCTTATACTCTATGGCAGTGTAATTAAGTTTATTACAAGTTGAATGAATAGGAAAATATAATTGTAACATTTTTCACTTTAACAGACTTTCATCATTAATGGATACTCCTTCACCCTATTAATCCATTAAGCTGAGGTTCTACTGTATTCATATTTTCAAATATTTCAGATATTATATTAGTCTATGTTAAAATAAATTGTGTTTAAGAATCAAATCTAAAAATATTATTTCATTACAGATAAATTTAGAATTAAATGTCCATTAGAGAAAATTTTACTAATAACACATCAGTCTATGCCAAATTCATGCTGTAAGATCTTTTATTGAAACTGTACTAGATACTTTAAATTTAAGATTATACTATACCAATGCAAAAATATACATATCACTTCTATTCATTATGCATTAAGTTAATTATCTGTTCATAAACATTTTTTAAATCATTTTTCAAATTTATTCCAAAAATATTTAAAAATGAAAGTAAACATTATCGAAAATTTTAAATAATGTCTAAAGTGTGTTCATTTAAATACTGTACATTTATAAATTACACGAAAAAAATCTCTCTATATCAAGTTCATTAGACTTGATAAAATGTCATTATTTTTATTTGTCCGAGTTTTAGAAGCGACACGTTGGTAATTTCTAACAAAACACGAGGAATAGGGCATACATAATATATCGTTGTTTAAAAATACTGTACATAATTCTATCAATAACCTATTTCTTCTGGTGCAAAGAACATTATTTAAAAGCATACATTGGTACAATTGCATACATTAATGAATTAGAATGACTTCCTATTGAAAAACAATATAATTACTGTAATAAATATACAAATAACACTATATAGTTCCATGAAACTGCATTATATAACAATGATTTCAGGTTTTTATTACTGTATATAATAGATATTCTATATCATGGATATAACTAATCAATCATTTGCCCAAATACAGTATATATTTATTTTATAATTATTTAAATAAAACTCACTTCGATAAAATCCTCACTTCTAAGCATAACTAAAATAAAATTGTTTTCATGTTTAACATTATGTAAATATTGAATGACAAGTAATCAATTAATATAATATTTAATAAAAACATGATACTAATGAAATTAAAACGTGTCAACAAATGGCAACATTCAACTTAAACATTGCAGTTTAAACGAACAATCCTAGCATTCAACTTTAACACAATTTCCTTACCTGAACACCGTCTGCCATCTTGACTCAATATTGACTACCAGGAGGCGTAAACGAAGACACGTCATCATGTCATCATGATTATTATTATGAATCAGTGTTAAGTAATGCATAGTTTGATAAGATCTCATAGATTCTTAAAAATATAGTGTAAAACATAAAACAATTAGTAATTACTCAATTTATAAATCATTAAGGAAATTTTAACAATTTAGCTTTAATTTTGGTCACGTGAATAGTTACGATTTTCAGTTAAAATATAATAACAAAATAGAAGATTAATATTTTTATTACTCTTTAATGAACGTAATTATGTTAAATTCTGATAACAGTTATTAAACTTCAAAAATTAAAAAAAAAAAGAAATTCAATTAAAAATTTTCTATTTTTATACAATTCAAGTTTCTTTTTTTTATTTTAAATTAAAAATAATAAAAAACTAACAGGATTTTAATTTAACGTTATTATGATTATACATAAATGTAAATGGTTTATATAGATACAGTTATGTATATAGTACTATAATATAAATTTATTATAGTATACATGTACTGTATTTAAAAAAAATTACTATTATTTAAAAGGTGGAACACTTGAAATATTCTTTACACTCACGATTTGAAAAGATACGTTTCTGAACTTTCACGCGTGATACGCAATGCGTAAAAAGTCTTTATTGTTATTTTATTTATTTTATTTTTTACTTTTACGTAAGATATGTTCTTAATTTTGCCTTATCTACGTCAAATTTAACTTTTGAAAGTTTGCACTTTAATTTTTTTTATAAATTAATCATAATGCTAAACTGTAAAGAATATAATTATTAAAATTTTTTTTGTAAATTTCAAGAAATTTAGATTCTATGTTTTTTTTTTTTTTTTTTCCTTTTTTTATTTGAAATGTTTTTATGAAATATTCAGAAACGAAGTTTCATATGCTAATGATGTTATAAATAATATAGAAAGTTAACTAAATAAAATACACGATTATTTCTAAAATACTATTTTAGTTCCACTCCTAATAAGTGTTTTGATAATAAAAAATTTAAATGTCTGCCTCATAGATGAGTTACTCATAAAGAGTAGGAAGAAGCTTTTTATCCAATCAAAGAAAATTAGTCTGAGATAAGGTTTTTCCCGAAGTCCATTAGTTTGAGAGGCCCTTTTTGCCTCTAAAATAATGAATCAGTGAACTAAATATAGATTTATATATATATATATATATATCATTATCTTTTACTGTGCACGTTCAAATATTTTATATAAAATTTTGTAAAACTCTGGTGAAGTTATAATTTATTAACTGTATCGGTTTTATATAGAAGTTTTATAACGTACTTCAATTATTTCGTGTTTCCTGCTGTATTATTAACTATTTCTTTTCTTGTAGCTATTGGATAACCGGTTATTATGTTTGAGTTCCAGCTGCATAATTTATAACAGATGGTCTGTTGATGTATGTAATAAAATCCATTTTATAAACCGAAGTAAAAATCACGAAGATTATTACGCGATTACCCAAAAAACTAAATATAAAATATTTTTATTAATTAATAATTTAAATGCATATTAAAAAAAAAAAAAAGCCAAAATTTGAGAAAAATAACAAAATCTCGATAAAGAAAATTATTTGTTTTTATAAATGAAATTCGTAAAAAATTAAGTTGTTTTTTATTATATTTTTAAATAAATTAAATTTTTATTGATTTATTTATTTTTTTTCCAGAAAATAAATTATGGATGATGAAGTTATCATCCATAATTTACAATTATTATTAAAGGAAAAAAATCATTAAATTTTAACATTTTTTATTATTATAATTATCGCTGTAAAGTTGCGTAATTTTGCCGATTGTTTACTTATACAGAATCGAACTAAAAACTTTGAACTTTAAAATTTGTTAGAGAATGTAAAATAATATTCAGAAAAGTTCTAAAATGTAGTTTAAAATTCAAATTAAAATAAAAGCAATTTTTCTAAATTTTAAAACAGTTGAAAGAAACGAAAATTTATTTTAATAATTGATAATCGCGGAAAAAAAAATCATGATTTCTATTGATCAGGTTGTGGAAATTTTAGTGGACATTTACATCTGCCAAGTTTTTATTGCTAAAATAGATTTAATATTTTTTCGATAACGATAAAAATCATTTAAGCTTATTACCTTTCAGAAAGAATCATTTAAATTTATTGAATAGGCAAATTATTTTCCAAATTTAACTTTTAAACATAAAAAAAAAAAAATCGATAAATTTTCAATTAATTTAATAAAATTCAGATTTTTTTTTTCTTTTATTCCTAGGCCTACAGATAAAGTAAATAATCTGTTATATAATGCGAGAAAAATTATTTAGATAAAATGTTTTAAATGATTAAAATGCTGACATGTAAACATAAACATTTTATATTTGCTAAACGTGGAACTTTATTCTAGTTTCTAAAGATTAGATCCTAAATTCCAAATTTAATTTCAAAAATAGTCTTTAAAATTATGTCACAAATATCACAAATATAGCTAGTTTTGAAATTCTACATTTACTGATATTTGATACTAATGACGTAAACTGGATCTAATTTGTTATCTCAAAATAAATTTCTCCAGCTTATGTTTTCCAGTGCAGTAATAAGCACGTGGTTTTGATTTGCAGTATTAAAACATTTTTCACTAGGACGAATAGCAATAAATTTATGTTATATTATAGATATTAAAATAGTTTACATATGATATCATTCAACAGAAATAATAAATGCAAAATAAATAAATAAATATAAATACTGAAATATTGATTTTTACAAGAATAGGAATCAAATATTTTTATTATTTTTAATTAATAGTTCGTTTATTTTTTATTATTGCTGTTTCAAACATAAATTATTGAATAGGGAATTATTTTAGGTTTTTTTTTCCCCCACTTAAAATTTAAAAATGTTAATAATTTCTCTATTGAAAAGTTTCTTTCCTCGTGGATGGAAACGAAAAGCTATATAAGGCAAGATTATTTAAAAGGCAAAATAAAAAAATTATATGGCAAGCAAATTAATTATATTATCGTATTCATAAGAGTGAAATCAAATTATATTTGTCACTGTGGCATTTGTCAAGCTTAAATATCTATGCATATGCGTCTATCTATTTATGTGTCTGCATTAATATACTCAGGACCGGTTCCATAGATGGGGAGGATGACTGATATAAGTGCCAAGATGAATTGTAAAAATATGAAATGTATAATGAACAAAAAATATATATATTAATGTGGCAAAATTCGTATAAAATGATAAACTTATGTTGTTGTAGCACTAAGAATTTTGTTAACACTACCTGTAATTGTAGCTGCAGTTGAGCGCAGTTTTCTAAACCGAAAATTTTAAAAAGTTTTTTATTAACAACAACAACAACAACCCAAATCCGACTGAATAATTTAGCAATAATTTCTATAGAGAAGACGATATCTAAAACAATAAATTATAAAGATGCAATCAAGCAATTTGCTGCAATAAAAGCTTGAAGAGTAATTGAGAACAAATTATTTTCAATTTTTCCTTTTTTTATTCTTGTTTTAAATATAAATAAAACTTATTTTTATATTTAATATAAATTTTTCTTGAAATGTTTGTTATTCTATTAAGTAAATTATAATTTATTATTTAAAGTTTTTCAAAAAAATTTTAAAAGACGCAGTTTTTAAAACTTGCCGCAGGGACCTCAATTAGTCGGTTTGGCCCTGGACGCGACAATGACGTTATCTTTAAGTAACATCATTGCCCCAGCTGGCACAAATATGTATAAATATATAATGTTACGCCGATATAACAGCTGATATGATTATCCACAGCGCCGGATCTAGATATTTTGTCATCTGAAGCAACATTAGAAAATGGCGCCCTTTCTTCTCTTCACTCATGCGCATTAATACATAAACATATGTAATACTTTGGAGCCAAGAATGTAATGATGTCAGATACATAGTCACTGAGAAATATACAAAAAACTTTATTCGTTTTTTCAAAGCAGCAAATAGTTGACAAAATACTATCAAAAAATATATTTATAATAGATATTATAAAAGTGAACTCTATTTAAATATAATAACTATGAAGTATAGTTTAATTCTTCTTGCTTTCAACAAGGCAAAATCATTAATAATTGTTTATCAATAAATTTAATTGGCGTTGGTTTTTCTTTCCCTCGATAAGTATTACCGTTAGAAAAGTACAACCATTATGTCTTGGAAGACCGAATCTGCAGCACCAAATATGATCAAGATAAATGTAATTACCCTTGTATGTGAAATTTTAACTGTTTTTTCTCCCCCCTCATAATTTTCGCCCGAAGCGACTACCTCATTCGCCTTTCCCTAAGTCCGGCGTTGATTATCCATATACATACAGTATAAGGGAAAATTATCTTTCAGAAACACCCACACAATCTCGCCAGCAACATATTAATGGTATAAAATTGAACATTAGAAATGCAGTACTCATTCATACCGTTTCATTTTACTTTTATTATTTTTAAAAATAATAAAAGTAAGGTAAAGTAAGTAAAGGTTTCTTTATAAGAAGAAAGCTTTATGAAATAATGATGATAACTTATATAATAAGGCAAGAATCATAGCCAGTGGAAACATTAAAACACCGATATCTTTGAAATTATTTATTGCAAGTAAATGACATTATAATCACTTAAAAGGGTTTTAGATATACAGTACAATATTTTATTTAAAGTAGTCTTATGCAAGCACTTTTTCTGCTATATACAAGGTGTGATAAAAAAATACAGGGACTATCATTCCGGCAGAAGTGAATTGATCGCCATCTGCGAATTCTCTTTAATTTCTTCTACAGTGTCAAAACATCTTCCTTTCAAACTTTCTTTATGTGCTTGAAGAGAGAGAAGTCAGCCGGTGAAAGATTGGATGAATAAGGAGATTGTGGAATGAGTGGAAGGGAATTTCGGGCGAGCCACTCCTGAAGGATAAGTGCCGTATGTGGTCGAGCGTTGTCGTATTGGAAAAACCACATGCAACTACGCCACAATTCGGGCCTTTTGCGTCTTACATCTTCTCTTAAACACTGTAAGACATCTCAGCAGAATACAGCATCCAATAATACAATAATTTTCCGTTTTGATTCATTTTTAGTGGATGTCGACGGTCTTCCATGCCGGGGATCATCCTCAATCGACATTCTGGCTTCCTTAAAACGCTTATGCCACTCAAGCACATTAGATCGAGTCATGGCAGATTCTATGAATGCCTGTTGCACCATAGACAGTGTTTCAGTTCCTGTTTTTCTAAGTTTTAACGCAAAATTTTATGGATATATATATTGCTCTTTCAACACATCCATAGTTAAAAATCGCAAGCAATGCAAATCGGAACAACACACTACCACTAATAACTTTTTAATAACTAAACGAAACAATTCGAAATTAGTGGTGTTTGTAGTAGAATCATGCAAGATAAGTCACCAAACAGCTGAAAAGTTCGCGATGATGAATTACCTTCCTCTATCAAATAAGTCCCACTATTTTTTCGATCACACCTTGTATATGTAATGAACACAATATTTATATAGTTAAACTATTATGTAGATCAGCCGTCTTCATAACCAATCGTATTTTACTGTGTGTGAAAAACAGTCTAGCATTGCAAACATAAATTGTAATATAACTAACATATTTTAACCATTACAATATAAATTATATACCGTGTTATAGAAGGTGTCCCTTCTATAACACGGTAGCTAGGTTCCTGTTTGTGTGAAACCTTGTTATATGAGATCTGGAGCCAATACAAAAGGAGAGCCACGTCCAGATCCAATTAAAAACAAATAACTTTCTATAATTTCACATGAGAAATTTAATTTTTATTAAGAATAATTATAACACGAAATATAAAGAAAGAAAAAATTTATACGTAAGAATCTAAAAATACAATATACATAAAACAAAAAGAAAGAAAAAAATATACGGATCCTATATAACATTCATTTAGTGATGATATCTCCCTTATAGCTGTATTGTTAAAACGAGAACAGTTTTCTTTAACAATATCAACTTCACTTTCTTTTTTTGTTTGTCTTTTGTTTCTTTAGAAAATATGTAATCTAATCCGCTGCAAAACACTCGTTCCTTAATACATACCCCTCAAAAAATTTGAATAATAAAGTTTTTGTTCTATTTCACGTTACTCTATTGAAGAATAAAAAAGTTATTTTTTATCCAAGAACTGAATGTTTGAAACACAAAATACTCATGGTCGACAATTAATTCAATTTCAAGTGGAAAATAGATGGCATATCCTCCCTTTCAAGAACAAGTAGCGAAATTACATTTATGACTAATTTTACCAAAGTATTGCCCAATGACTGCATTTTATGTGTGTATTGTGTGTCCCAATATGGATTTACAAAAATTAACGAAAAAGTTTTGTGTTATAGGAGCGTAAACATAATTTTCTAAACGTGTTAAGTAAAAAGCCATGTTGCAGAAGTGTTGTGCTATATTTCCGCAATTTTTAAATCGTCTTAAGCGAATCCGTGTTGAAGTAAATCGTATTACAGGAGGGATACCTGTAGTTCAAAGGCTGTGATTTTTTTTTAAACCATACCGTAAAATAATTTATTTTTATAATAAAATATCGTCTTTTTAAAATAGATTTAAACTATTAAACAGTTCCGTATACATAAATATTTATTTTATCATAAATGTTCTTAAATTAATATTGAGTTTGTAATATTATTTATGGGTCAAATTTGCACCCCCCTATTATGATATCGTTAGTTTGATATCATTAATCCGGATTACAGGTATCCCGGATATGACAAGTAGTATGTGTAATCAAGTACCTAGAGAGGTCCATTTGAGCAAATATCTTTGTAGTATAGAGAAAGTTAATAATATAATATACGTACAGAATCAATCGCATCTCTTAAGAATTTGGTTTAGATCTATATGGTTAGATTTAAGAACGATACTACTCGTATAATGAAGGATTATCAGTTGTTTTTAAATTTTAATTTACACAAATTGTTATATTAGTAATAAAACACGTTTATTACATATAAAATTACTTAGCAATAATTACAAAGATAACCAACATTTTTTTTTGTCAACAGATGACCCCACTTTCTATTCTAGTAGAACACTAAGTGACAGGGTGAAACAAACCGTTCCACAGACTTCCCACCCCTGCCCAGTCCCACACCGCACAGTGTGCCAAATGTCTCAACTGTTGGCAAATATCCTCAGAAAAAGTTAAAGATACCCCGAAAATTATACCTGAACCTGTAGTTGATGGTTGAGTAATATTTGTGTTCGTTATGATATAATTTGTTGCAGCTTGCAGTCAACGAACAAGTTCAGACAAGTTGAAACGTGCCTGTCTTCGCAACTACATCTGCTGACTACGAATGGGGTGAGTGTACTGGTGTTTTTGTAGTCGAAATTCTCTTTGATGCGTACAACTATTAGACTGCTTTTAGTATGGATTTATTACTCTGAGGTTAGTTGATCATTTCTAAATTATATTTATTATGTTGCACTGAGTAATAATTTTATAAATCGGTATTAATTTTGACGCGCTAACAAACGTTATGTTTGGAGACTACAATGTTTGTTTGTTTAAAACTATTTGATATCATACCATATCATATCATGTTCCTAATTTTAGTTGTTTTTTGCTCCTCATACATTGTTCTTGTAGGCACATTAAAAAAAATCCTGCGCATGTTTGCGCCATATCAAAATATATCACATTATATAATTAAAAGTAAAGCAAAAACACATATTGGTATATTCATCAACTATATTTATTACTTTTTTATTTTAGGATCTGAGTCTACAGACTTATTTATAATTAGGAGAACCTTATTTGAAAAAATGAGAGAATCTGGTTGCGTTAAAGTGCAAGATAAAGTATCATATATGAAGAAATTTATCGAAATGCGTAACTGGTTCCAAAAGATGATCTTCATAATGAAATTTCCTTTTTTGTGTCTGATTTCAAGAAGAAATGGCTAGAATCCAATAGAAAAGAAGATAGGTTTTTGAGTAAAAACAAGAAATGGTTAGACACTTCAATAAGTTTTCC
>WUQG02010749.1:0-11883 GCA_011317285.2 Androctonus mauritanicus
TGCTTTCTGCCTACCAGTAGTTCTGAAGTATAGTTCTTTCTTTACTCCCCACAGGTGGAGGAATTCCGGGGACTGTTTGGATATAAGTATACAGGAATTGTTCTGGTAGAATTCTATACAAAACGTAGTCACCGATACAGTTTTCTGCTATTTCGCTACCCGATTATTAATCGATTGGTAAGAGACCGTGGCTAACTTATACCGGTTTAAGAGTGTTAGTTAATTCGATTTAAGCCATTTTTGTAAACATATTACGCCTAGGATGATAAGATACTCCAAAGCGCATGTGCCGTCTTTTATCCACTAAATAATTGTTTATATGTTTATCTACTGGCGCCATGCAAAGCCAATTAGCGTTTCGGATGACTAATTTGTAAGATAGGAAGGTAATCTATCCCCTAATTGTTAGGAGCTAGTACGGACATTAAAATACACATCAACAATTACTTTGTAGTACCGTCTGTTTAATAATCCTCTTTGTATAGCCCTTGAGTCCCTCCGCCACTAATACTTAATTACGGCGTCACAATGAGCTAAGGAGCTCTCTCTCTGCCCAACGCTCCTCTTTGATTCTTTTCCGACTTTTAATCAGTGGGTCTCGACCATTCAATCTGCGCAATTACTTTATATAGTGTTAATTTCTTGACGCCAAATTATATCTGTATTATTTTAATTTGGCTGACAATAGCGAGAATTTGTCGCCGCCAGATATTCCATTGAGTACGTGTCGATCCTGTAATTTTCAAGTGAGCGTGCGAGTCGCTCTTTTTTTTTCTCGCTAACAGACGCAAACCTACCTTCTGTTTAGTCAAATTTATTAATAAACCGACTTATAAAGTCGCTAGTTATCGCAGCCAGCGCTCTGTTTTTCTAACCATCATGGCGAAGGTCCGCGTAATCAGATTTGTTATTCGACTGATGACTGTTTCGGGTCGTCTAAATTATCTACGAGATTCTTCTTTCTCGCTCGTACATCAGTAAACTCTGTTCTAAATTTAGTTATCGCAAGTTTCTCCAACTTTTCTGTAGCGTAGTTTACAATTCAGTAACTAAAAACAGTCAGGCATCCGCCTGCAGTTTAAAAATCGCTCTGTCGCCATCTGCTGGAGCAGAAGCGAAGAATTATTATTCGGAAATTTAATTGGCGTAATTAGCGTGATAAAGTATTTAAAAATTCGTAAGATGCGCATATAGAAAATAATAATTTTTAATTGGATAATTAGGCGAAAATAATTGCGATTAACTCTTTTCGTCGTTAATTATTTAACAAAAATATATTTCTGTTATAACTGCGTCACGTAACAATCCTTCGTCAATGACGTAACAATCCTCGCGAGTCGGGTATTTTGTCTAAGGCCATGAAGACGGGATAAGAAACCACCACCACCGAAAATCTTCATCAAGACGTAAAAAAGCCCAAAACGATTTTTCCATTAAGGAGAGAATAGCGCGGAAACATCTTTCTCCTTTGATAAATTCCAAAATGGTTAATTACGGAAGTGGAAAAACAACCCGTAAGCGCTTTTTAAATTTAAAAACAAAACGGATAATTTATAAAACGAAGAAAGCACTTACAACGCTTGTAAATATTGATCGCCATTTTATTTTTATCAAAATAACTTCATTTAATTGATCTGACATGTTCCAGTAATTAACTTCTTAAGATAAACCAGCGTTTGTATAAATCATGTGATCAGCTAATTACCGACTCTTCTTGTCGCTAATTAATAAAGTGTCATGCAACATACCCATAATTAACAGAACAGGTAATTCCTGCATCTTGTAAGAGCTGACAAGAAGACTTAGCAAGAAAGAAGCAAAAAGCACATTCTTTTTTCTTCCTTTTTTGCGGTTTTGTCGATTTTCTTTGTCGACCCGCTTCTGGGAATTCAATTGAGATATTTTGCTTCTAATCAAAATAAACTGTTTTGTCTTGGGAGACTTCCTGACATTACTCCAGTAAGTGTAATTAAATGATGCCGAAAGTTAATAAAATTCAAAAATACGCAGTTCCTATTAAACATCTAAAACTTTTTTGTTGTTGTAACAAAAAAAAACGCCATGGACTACGTTAGCTGGTGCTTTTGTCTGTGGGCAGATGTCGACCTTATTAAACTATTAAAAGTTTATATTTAAATATTTTCTAGTTCCATTATTAAGTACGCTCGTGACCGATAATATCGGCAATTCCGTTCCGTTAAATTTTAGGTGAAGCAACACCCAAAAAACATGTTTTAAAAATGAGGCAATTAATCAAGTTCCCCTCGCTCATCAGAAGAAATCATTATAGCTCATAAAATATTTATCCTAAAATAGAACTATACAAAAACAAAGTTTCATTTTTACTGCTAAGAAGACACCAGAAAAATTTTAGACGTCCAAGCCGCGTTATTTTCTCTAAAAAAAATTTTTTGTTTTGCGAATTTTCGCATTTCACAAAATGGCGATTTGCAGAAAGTCGTTCCCGAAATTTTTTTTACTGTGGTGACTAATTTAGTAATTTTGATCCGCCAGTGTGGTAGGGAGGAAGAGAAACGAGATGATGTGCGGTCTGGCACGGCGCGCAGAATGAAAGGATTGAGAAGTTTGCGCTAGCGGGAAACGGCGGCCATCTTGTTTGATAAAACAATTGGTTCCGCTTTTAAGAGGGTAGTAAAACGATATAGTTGATGTGATTAATGGAGAATCACCGTCTTCATCACGCTAGGGTGTAGTTTGGTCAGAGGGGCGTCGTCCGTCCGTTTTTTTTTGTGGGGGGGAGATAACAAAGTCAGCTGCCACCAATTATTCGCCTGCAGGACAATTTGTACGCAGTAATAACCGTTGTATTTACTCGTCTTTTAATTATTCAAATTTTCAGAAACGCCTAAATTCGCCTTCAATATTTTATTCGGGAGAAGTTCTCTCCAGGGACTTTCTCGTTTGTATTGGGTAGCCAATCAGACTTCATTTGATTGCAGCTCCTCCCAACAAAGTTCTTCTCTTCCATAAAGTTTAAGTAGACACAAGTGCATCGTTATTATTGATTGGCTTCTCCGATAATAAAAATTAGCAAAAAAAAAAAATTTACTCGCGATTGATTCTCAAGGACGAAAATGTTTTTCGAAATTCCGCTCTACCAAGGAGGCAATCTTATATAGTAGAGTATCTGGACGTCGATAGTTCCTCTAACACGAAATTTTACCCGTGTTTCATTTTAAATGTAAAAAATAATTCAAAACTCGCAGATGGCGCTGTTTAAATCGGACGAATTACCCTATAAGACGTTAATTCGTCCGATTTAAGAAGCGCCATCTGCAAAAATATTATAGAAATTATCACCACCATTAATTTTAATTTTTTTTAACTGAATAATAATTTACTATCTTATCTTAAATCCTGGCGATAATGGCATTTAAAATATTATTAGACGCCATCCGACAAAGTTCCTCTAACACGAGATCGCTTCCTGGTCTAGTGGGCATATTTATAGACTGGAAACAATGTTTTACCGACTAATTATTCGTACATCCAAACTCGCTAATAATCGAATCCTAAAGAAGTTTCTTAAGCTTCGGTAATTGAAGATGCTTCGGAGACAGATAACTGCCAAAAGGACTCGGATCCTTACAAATCTCGAAGTGTCATATAATTCGAAACGCCATTTATTTAACTTTAATTAAAACTATTAAATCTGGGATTAATTTTAAAGCAGAGTATTTTTAATGGAGACCTCCCATTAGCTTGAAAAGAAGTGATGAAGGCGCATCACTCTAATGTAATTGGCCAACTAAGGTTCTTTTCATCAGAGATCTGCAAATCCCCTTCTCCTCTCCCTCTTTGCATGAAACATCGTCTCATTAGGACGAACAAATAATAGAATTAAAGTTTTTTTTTTTCCCTTCTCTCATCTTTTTCTCGTTTCTTCAAAAGAGAATAAATTAAGAACTTTTTCGTTCATCATAGAAACGAAGACGACCTTCCTATCTCGTAGCACTTCCACTTAAATAAGTCTCAGATTATTATATATTTTTCTTTTTTTTACTGTATACTTTTATCATTATTTCCATCGACTTATTATTGTTATTATATTTTTGTATAAAAATAAAATCCGGATGGATGGATGGATGGATGGGGGAAACAAAAAGGAATTTTCAATTTTAAAATTTTAATTTAAAGATCATCTTACAGGAAGCAATTAATGCATTTTACTGGCAGATGGAAGAAGTCGCTTCCGAAATTAAATTAAGCTTTCAATAATTTATCCCTCTTATTCCCCGATTCGATTTTATTTAATTCCACTTTAAATAAGATGGAGCGAAAATTAAAATTTATTTATTTTAAATCTAACATTTTAATTTATTCTTTAATTTTAATTTCCAGATTTGCAGTTCTTTAATTTCTAGATTTAGGATTAAATCCTGGTAGTTTAATCATTTCGGAGATGCTTTAGAAACTCTTCGGATGGATCTATATATATATTTTTATAATTTTGTATTTATACTTCTTATCAGATTTTTATTTTTTTATTTTTTTTGCTATAAGCTTAAACTTATTATCGGGATTTCTTAAATAAAATATATATATATTTTTTTCTAGCTAATAATAAAAGTTATTTGAAGAGTTACTGGTAGTTTAGTCAAGAGTAGAAGAATTTTCTCTGTGGCTAAAATGCAGTTTAAAATTATATATTTATAAAAAATTTATATAAAAGGAGTTAAACATGCTAAATTTAAATAAAAGATGAGAGATCCAGACATGATTTCAGAAAAGGAAATAAAAAAATAAAGAGAAAAGGAAGGAATTTTCCACTTAATTCAGCAAAACAGCATTAAGGTTCAAAACTGGCGAATTTTACTTTTGCTTCTGTCCTTCTGCCCGGTTGGAGAAATGCATTAACATTAAACGTCAGCTCGATCTTGGCAACACTTCGTCAAATCAGACAACTTATTTGGCAAAGCAGCGATGCGTTGATCGAGATGGGAACGTTTCGGATCGATACGAGCCGCTGCAAATATTACCTTCCTTCTAATTACGCTTTTGTGTTATTATATCTATCTCATTAATTCTTGCCTTTTCCTCAACCTTTAATTCTGGATAAATTTTGATCTTATAACTACATAAGTCTCTTTTGTAACGTAAATTGTTCCGTATTTCGGATTTGGCTCGACTCAATAGCTCGGAATTAAAAGGCGCCTATTACCTAATTTAAACTTTATCACACGCTCTCTAATATAATATTTTAAATGCCATTAAATATTATTAAAACTTATCGCCAGCATTTAAAGATAAAAACAGTAAATTATTCTTCGGTTAAAAAAACAAAAAAAAAAAATTTTTTTAATGGTGACGATAATTTATAGAACATTTTTGCAGATGGCGCTTCTTAAATCGGACGAATTAACGTTTTAATTGGGTAATTCGTCCGATTTAAAAAGCGCCACCTGCGAGTTTTGAATCATTTTTACGTTTTTAAAATGAAACACGTGTAAAAATTTCGCGTTTAATTACGAAATTTATTTATTTCGATAGACGAATATTCGTTAAATAATAAAACAACAAAACGAAACAAGACGAGAATGTTTAAAAATGGAGACAAACACAAAACGTTATTTAGAACTTCTAAATTATTTAATCGCTTCAAATTTAAATTGGAAAAATAAAGATTCAAAAGAAATTATCTCGCTATCGATTAGAAACGTTCATTAATTTGAAATTAATATTAAAAAAAAAAAAAAAAACTGTTCGAATGGTTTAAAGTAAACCTCTTAATCGGCTTAGTCTTTTGAAGTAGAAATAATTAGCAAATTTTTAGATCGTTTTAATTGATACAAAATAAGATAATTAGCGAAAATTAATTAACTGTCAATCGAAATTTATATTTACCGAATTATTTCCCGTGTTTAAAAAAAAAAAATTCGAATTTAAAGTAAGGATAACAATATCGGATTAAACGTTTCGGGAAAAAATTTAAAATACGTATATATTGTATACATCAAAACACGCTGGCATGTCTTAATTAAAGAATTAATTATTAAAGACTCCAATATTTTCTTGTCGTTAAGAAAGAAATTTGAGAGATTATCAATCTTTCGGGGGTCTGTATAAAATTGGAACCTGTTTCGCCACACTCGGAATCGATCACTCGACTTCCATGTTAGGCTTAAAAAAAAAAAAAAAAAAGTCGATTTTGGTTTCTTTGGAATTTTTATGGCAATTATTGGTAGAATAAGAGCAAGAATAGTCGGTGGTGGAAGAGTTTTAGCCAGGAACAGATGGTTAGCGAGTTCATTTCCATAACATAATAGCGTCGCCCTTATGGAATTCATAAGTCCCCATTGAAGGCGGAAATAAAACTAATTAATTTATCGCCCTTAAATAAATCGATATGGAAAATATATCTTGGCTTCTTCATTCGTGCTTAATCAGACGGAGAAATTGGAAATATAGAAACCTTTATGATGGCCACAGCGCGGTTTCGGAAGTCAAATAAACGCTAGAAAACCGAAAAATCCCGTCAAGGTTGTCGTATCTATCAAGTGCAGTAAATATTTTGGCAAGAGTCGCCAGCTGCCGTCCCCATTGGAGGTCAGTCGAGTGGAAAAAAGCTCGCGTGTCAGCAATTAGAAAGTTGGTAAGCAGAGAATGGAAGCCACCATGGTTCCCCGAAGAGCCCATCTGGCCCCAAGTGGGCCACTGGCTAATGGACATCTACCATCCCTGCAGCGCCCTTCCCTCCTGGCTTGTTAATAATCCACATTAACTATCGAAACACATACGGGATATGATTAATGGTTCTTACTTTAGGGCACGTTTCGCTTTTCCTTTTTTTTTATTTATTTATTTTTTTCCTTTCGCTCCTATCGAATTGTTTCGAGATCCGAGTAAACGTTAAAGAGCAAATTTTTAAATACGGTTTTGACATATCGGATTTAATTCTTCTTTCACCCAATTTTGCATCGAAGACGTATTTTTTAATAGGCCCAGTCGATTCCGTGCAAAATTTCATATGAGGTCTAATATAGCTGGCAACGTCAAGCTGGATTTCATCCAACTTTGGAATAGATTATGACGTCACGCCGGATTTTATCCTTTTTCTAATCTACATTGTGGCACTCGGAACATTTTTATATTACCTCAACTACCACGTAACAGTGAATTACCCTCGATGTTAAGTTACATTTTTCTATTTAACCTGATTTTACTATTTATTTTAAAGGAAAGCTTCCATCTCTCCTCTTCCATTCCCACCTCCACCGACTCAAATTTTAGCATTAGGCCATACTGTCTAAACAAACGGAGTGTTTATCGTATTAAATCGTATATCTTCCTCGTTTGCCACGATAAAAAACGAGATTAAATGAAAAAAAGGGAGTAAAAGAGTTAGAAAGAAACCAAATAAGCGTAACTTTATGAACAAAAACTGCTAAAAAATATAGAAAACGTGCGATAAAGTCTAAATAAATGGTTCCTGCAGCTAATTTTTGTTATTTGCTCTTCTATAAAAAGAATATAAGTCTCGAATCTTTAAATTTTGAAGCGAAGTAAACGAATTTTTTCTTTTTTAACTTGGACTCCTTTCAGCTATCGTGAAAAGCTTTATTTTGGTTTATTAATACCAAAATCTTCCTATATACTCGAGGATAATTGTACAAAAAATCTTAAAAACGAATATATAAACAGTTAAAAACGTATTATTGTGGCTAAAACTTAGAAAATCGACTAGATCCCGAAACGATCACCAGTCACAGAAGTGCAGTCATTGTTACCAAAATTTAAAAAGTAAAATTTGACCACAGCTTAGCTAAATAAATCTGTAGGATTGTATACTCGTATCACCCGCTTGGCAGGAGCTGAGCTTATAGGAACCGCAGTAGTTTGTAAGAACTGTAAGAAAACCGAGCATCTTCCGCCTACGTGAACACCTTTCTGGAACCAACTTTACATTGATATAAGTTGCATACGAAGGAGAACGTTTAAAACGGATTAACTAACGAAATAATCCGGATAAGACCATCGAAATTACCGTAAAAATGTATAAATTTTATAGGTTTTAATATTAAATTTTGTTAAGTCCATCTTGTCGGTGGTTTGGCCATTAATTTCTTGGTGAATCGAGCGTTACTGGTATTCAGTCTATCAGAGAGCTAAGATAATCTGTGCCTGGCAGTCTCGAAATGTATCATTATTTATAATAATTAGACTCAGTGCGTGATAATTGCGTGTTTGGATGGTGTAATCAGCGGGAAATGGTAGACCAAACAAGCCATCGATCGGCGAAAATAGTATATTAATAAATTTTTTAAAACCATTTTCTTGCGCTGGTCTCTGGTAGTAAACATTTGCTCCCCACTCGATTAATAAGTCGTAACTCTAAATTAGTTTTCAAAGTTGGGTTTGATTAGAATTAAAGGGTTTTTATGCGGATGTGGCGTGTAAGAGAGGACTGTGACGGCACGGAGAAGGGGGGGAGGAGTGGAAGACCAAGGCCCAGGTCTCTTTAACCAAAATCGAGCTAATCAAAAATTCACTTGGCAGCATAAATATTTGAAGATGCGGAATGTTCGCCTTTAGAATGCGAAATAAAAAGGTTTTTTATTAAGCAAGTTTGTTTGTATTTCTAACATGTTTATGCGTCAATACGGGTAAAAAAAAAAAATCCAATCTGGCAGTAGGCGCGGTATTGGCTTAAAGGTAGACATTTATGAATAGAGGGTCAACCAGCCAATGGAATGGAGAAGTAAAGGCTCTTTTCCCAAGACCAAATTGAATTAATTTATGAGTGAAGATAAATAAACGAGGAGATGTTTACAATGTTAGCTGACGAGTCCAAAATTAATCGTGATTTAATACATCGGCGCAGATCCCTGGAGGGCGACCGATGCATTCAAGCTGTCCCTTTTATTAAGGAAATTAGGCTAATTGAAGGGATGCCTAGAAAATGAATGATTTCTTTATTAAATTAATATGTGATGTTGACATTAGGAGGAATCAAAGTCGCGTCAATTAGATGCTCCTCTTTTTCCTTTCCACCCCGGTCACGATTGTGCGAAAATGATAATTTTATAGCAGGCTATTTTCATAAATAATTGAGGAATATATTAGAGAATCTATCGATCCGAGAGTTAATGATTTTCTTGAATAGAAGCCTATTTGTTTTTTTTTTTTTACTTATTTATTTTTCCCTTCTTAAATTAGTTCGCCGAAATTTTTCTTATTGAACGCTATTGCTTAGTATTCATCATCGTCGCGTTTTCTTTCCTTCCACCAATTGTTTACTTTCGAGAAAGAAAAACTTCAGTAACTAATAGTATAACCTATACGTTAAGGTGTTGGCTGGTAATAAACAGCCGATTCACCTATTTTTTTCCACCTGTACGTTTATACCTGTCCGACTCCCGAACAACTGATGATTAAAAAAAAAGAGAGAATTTTTAAGTGGCGATTAATTAATTTAATTCCGTTTTAAGCTCTCTTTTTTTGTCGGTTATTAATATTAAATTATACTAATTTTATCGACGGTAATTAAAAAAAAAAAAAAACGGTAATTATCACCCGAAAATTCGAATAAATATTGAATTAGCATAATTAATTAAAGTTATATTTACTGTTTTTGATCGTTCGAGACGGACGATTTTTCTAGGCTAAGTTGCGAATGGTTTTTGCTGTCGATGGAGTGAAAAACAAAAAAAGAAATTCCATAAAAATTGCTAAAGTTTCCTTCGTCACGTTAGGAATAAATTTATACAGTAATTAAGAATATAGAATGTGTTTACCTGAATTTATCCCGAAGTCGTTGCACACCAAGATAAACAACGCCTATTAAGATCTGAAAAAAGAAAAAAAAAAATTATTAAAAATTGAATAAAAATCCGGAAAAATAACAACAACATTATTAAATTTCACTTGACGATAGAAGACTCACCAGAAAATTTCACACGGCTGTCTCTTTGGCTCTTTTACATATTTGGAGAGTTGTAGTGAAGTGATATATTGGCAGGGGACTCCTCTTTTACATCTTTATCGAAACGTAATTACATAAATTAATTTCAGACGTAGGCTGGAAGAAAGGTAAACCTGAATCCTGACAAGTACTTCCCATGCATAATTTATGAATCAGGAAGAAGAAGAACACATTGCAAATTTTTGGTTCTCGATAACCCGCCATCGTTTCGATTCTAACGCAATATATGCACCACAAAGGTGAAGAATCCAAGACGGAAATGCAGAAATTCCAACTTTTATCCGCTAATCTTACCTCGTTCCTGAAAAAATTCGTGACTGGCATGGAGATAAACAATCGAATCATTGGATACGTAGGTCTTTAAATATTTATTTTAAAAAAACATGTTCGATTTTTACATCCGTGTCACCAGATTATCGATAATACCAAGTAGATAATCCGTGGGGAGGACCACAAAAATGTCGAAAAACGGGCGAACGCGGTGGCGAGAATCCTGATGGTTTCTGGATAGCCAGTGCGACTTCATTATTTATAATTAAATGCGACTGAATTATCAATAAATAATTTTATACGCGCTGTACAAACAAGTTACTATATTGATTTTGTTAATTTAAAGAATTTCGTGTAATAAATTTAATTAAAAGCGAAAAATTTATTTTATTAAGTTGTTAAATAGCAAAAATCAAAAAGGAAAATTTCCTTTTGTCTACGGCAAATAATGGTATTTAGCATTATCATCATTATTATTATTATTTCTCTGATTTTTAATTAATTCGGGCCCTTTTATAAACATCATCATTTATTATTATTGTTATTATTATTATTATTATTATTATTATAATTAAATTTGAAAATTTTAAATTAAAAGTTAAATATTTATTTTAGACGAATTAAACTGTTGGAAATTCAAATTTAGCCAATGACGACTTCTAACATTCAAAGTTTCCTCGATATTCTTACTCTCGGTGTAATTAGAGAGAGTTAATAATAATAATGTAACGTTTGTGTTTGTTTCCACTTTCTAGATGAAAACAAATATTAAACGACGAATTTTAACTCTTTTTAAAACTTGTAGAATTTTCGTGACGTTTTAAATCGGAAAAAAATTTAAAATAATTTCCGAATATTTTTAATAAAACGCGCGAATTTTCTTTGAGACGTCTATGACAAATTTCGGAAAGGCAGCCATTTTTTTTTTTTATACGCTTTCTTTATCGTAACACCGTCTTTCTCGATAGAGATCGGGCGTTACGGGACACTTTTTTAATGCGTTGATGGGGGGTAAGAGCGACTTTCTGGAGGGGAAAGATATTTCTTTGTTTTCTTCGGTGGCAGAGACATCGCTCTCTTTCTGAAGAGAATCGTGTGTACACAAGAGAGAGAAAGAGGAAAAAATAGAATAAAATAATTAGAGCAAGGCTCACATCGTGTATTTATTACAATATGATCATGAGGTGTACCAAACAACATCATCGGTGTCACACACCAAGAAAACAAAGTGCATATATACATTGCGTCCCCGCAAACAATCACTAGAAAGTAAAGGATGAGGAGGAAGATTCTCCACGTCACTTCCACGATACTCACGACTTTTTTATTTTTTTATTTTTTATTTTTGATTCTCCTAGAAACACTCAACTACAGGCGGAGGTCATACGAGAGAGGGCAGAGGAGCTCTAACCGAAGTCACCTGATTGGGATTAAAGGAAGGGTGATAATAGATGGGTGGATAAGGCGCAGTGGTGGAATCGCTGTTGTGAGCGGACCCACTATCGTGATAGATGATGGGTACGCGTACCAAGCGTTGAGTGGCGGCTGCGTGAGCCATGTTGGCCGCCTCTAATTCGGCTGCCAGTTGGCGCTTCCACGTTGTCCTTCTGTTCTGGAACCAGATTTGCACTTGAGTCGCTGTCAGATGAAGGGAATCGGCCAGAGCCGCT
>WUQG02010760.1:0-11882 GCA_011317285.2 Androctonus mauritanicus
ACAATAAATGTGGCGTACCCCCTAGAATTTTCTGCGTACCCTTAGGGGTACGCGTACCCCACTTTGGAGACCGCTGATCTAGAGGAAGAAAGTTTTGTGTTGAAATTATATTTTTCATAATATTTTAATAATCGTATTAGATAAAAATAACAAAAATATTTTAAAAAGTGAATAAAAATATAATTTTTTATATTTTCAACGAAATGAAAATGAAAACTGTGGACCAATTTCAGCTAATATCTTCAAGCCATAAATAGACTATAAAAAAAATTTAAGAGAAATTTTTCTAAATGTATCCCAATATACGTTAAATAGTAATTGTCATGAAAATATATAGGACTCTTATGTTTTTCATGATAACTGCTATTATGTTTAAACAGTAATATAAGCTGTTTAATAAAAATATTATTTTCTAAAGAGAGAACCATTAAAAACTTAATCTATTATGTTTAGTTTTAATGTAAATAATATATATTTAGGCATATACCTATTTGGACAGAGCATACGATAAACACGAATCATTTCAGTTTTATTATATCCCCATTTTTATTAATTATTATATAGAAATTTATTAATAAAAGTCTACTTGATATTGATTTACAATAGATTATATAACATTTTATTTATAATAGACATATTTCCACTGACTTATTTAATAATGTTTTCAATTTTTAAGATCTTTTGATAAAACTGAAATGATCAAATAGAAATGGGATTAAATTTTTTTTTATATTATTCATATTTTAAATTTCTATCAATATATAATAATCTTGTTCAAGAATGAGTTGTAATCAACAGAACAGTTTTCAAATATAATATAATAATCCTATTAAATTACCTATGAAAAATAAAATTCAGAAATTAATTTATTAAATTAAAGTATGTTTATGCTAAATATTTACATTATTTTTTAAAAAAGTTCAAAATTAACTTTTTAATTTTATATGAAATGGGTCTAATCGTTGATACTTAATTCCATGAATGGATTTCTAGATAGATTATGATTGACATGAAAAAACATGTACAAGGAAATAGTATATTTCAATAAGATAAAAATGAAATAATTATTAATATTTCAAATATTTTATTATAAAAAACATTTATCATTAAAATAATTTCAAATTATTATCCATAAATGAAATGAAGATGTAGCTTCACAGATTGTTTTATGGTAAATTTTAATATACAAATGTCAGAAATGTTGATTAATTTTATTAATAAAACCACAAACAGCACTTTTTTACAACTCAATAAAAAATAACTAGAAAAAAGCTTAGATCGCTGAGAAAAAAATTATTAGATACAACGATCCATTCATGAATAACAGTCCAATAATAGCTGTTCTACAGCCGAACTTCGATACTACGTGACGATAATAACAAATCCAAATTATTGTATTTTTATTATTGTGTTTTACATGAATCAAATAATAAACAAGTCTCTCATTTTTAAAATATAATCTACAGTTAATTAACTTAAAATTATTCTAAATTTTTCGTACTTTACTTTTAGTACTTTTATTTAGTTCACTTAATAGTATAAAAAAAGTGGAAAAATATATTTTAATTTGTATTGTATTGTATTTTTACCAATTGATCAAATTGTTTTATATAATATTAATAAATCAGTGACTTCTTAAATAATAATTACATATAAAATCGCTATATTTCGCTAGCAATTGATCTCGATTGAAATGTGGTTATAATTCATTAGTTGTGTTAAAGAAATTTATTAATATCTTTGGTTACCGAAGGCATTAATAAATGCCTTTAGTCCTTTTTTAACGATTTTCCCTTATACTAAATCACAGATTTACAAAAACAGTTTAAAATTATTTTCTATATAAAGTTAGGAAAAAATATTACAATATTGTAATATTTTTGTGATTTAATATAAAAAGACTGTAATTATTAAAATATTTTATCTAATCGGATAGATTGGTAGATAATGTTAAATTTTCAAACTGATTTTAATCTTTAAATATAAATTACTGTATATAATTAAAAGGACCTCCAAATTGATTTTATTTCTCATTTTTATAATCATTTATTATCGTATTTTGATATTATTTTGATATAAATTAATATTTAATTTTATGCTGATTTATTTTTTATTTTTTTAGTTTTTCTTAATTTTATTGAATTACTGATTATATATCTCCCTTACAAAAAATATCAATATTGCTTAAAGTGAGAAAAAATACATTTTTTTCACTATAAGTAATATTGAATGGTAATATGAGATTCTGGGAATCCCCCGGACCGCCTCCCTTGTTTTGTAGAAATATAATACAATAATTATTTTGAAATTGTTTAAAATTGTTAATTTAAAAATGTTAAATTAGAAAATGATTATTTTAGATTAAGAACTGATAAAAGATTAATCATGACGGACCGAGAACTGTTAATCATAGGAAAAGATCTTCCAGTTGTTCCTTGTTCTTTGAAACGATTAATGCTATAAATACAACTAGTTCCGTATCAGAAGGGAGATTCAGAGAGATTAGAAGGAGAAATCAAAAAGGAACGAGAAAACAATAACTATGTAAGCTTTTAGCGACGGGAAAACAACTCGTCCCGTTGGGGCGACCGACGGAAACGATGGACGACGACGACAGCCGAGACGGCAATGGCAACGGCGGATGATAACGACGAAGTGTGGAACTGTATTGTGTGTATTAAAACAGGTGGAACTGGATAATTTATGGAACTACGAACATGTTACGGACATTTTGAACATTTGAACTTTTAGTGTTGGTGTTCGGATAATTTTCAAAGTTGGATTATTGATGTGATGTTACACCGGTAAACTCTCTCCCTCTTTCTCTCTCAGGTATGTGGAAGGCGTGAAATTCACTCTCTCTCAAAACATCGTATTACTATTCAAATGAGCATTGTAACGAAGGCACATTGTTAAGTCTAAGTAGACTTAAGTGAAATTCATTGTTAACTGCTATAGGATATATATATTCTTGTAAATAAATATGCTTATATATTGATTTATAAAATAAGTTTCCAAGTCAATATCTCCGCTCTCGGATCCACATGCCATACAAATTTTACGCCAACATGATGAAATAAAATACACATCTCCGCGGTCCTCATAGTAGACCTAAGCTATTCTAGATATTCACTCTTCTTCTAATGTAATTATAACAGGATTTTTATATTTAATTTGTCATATTCATTTTACAACAATCGTATATTATGTGCATTTTATTGTAGGCTATATTATATTGTTTGTTTATAATATTTTGTTATATATCACAGTATCGATATTTTATTTCAGGTAAATTATTTATTTGACAGCTGTCATATATTTCTAAGATTTTTCACAAATTTAAACGAAAAAATTTTTGTAATAAGTTCAATTATTTGCACTTTAAAGTTTCTCAATGTTTGGGTCGATTAAATGCCAATGCCCTGGAAGATTGGCAAACAGTTTGCCAAATACTGTAAATAAAATTTTCATTTCTAATTCTTTCTTTATTGGATTCTTAACGTATATTGTAAATAAGTTCTTATATTATATGTATATTTTTAAAAAGTTGACAATTATTAAACTTACATTCATTCATTTTTTTTAATACAGTATTATAAAAATTTTAGTTAAATTCGGAAACTTTTTCATTGATAAAGTTTTAATAATAATATTGAGTTATTAATTTTAGTATTATATAAATCTTTAAAAATACGTAATTGTATAATCTTTTACAATAAACGCATTTTGAAAATACAAAAAAAGAAAGTTTAGATTTATTATAAATCTAATCATACCGAAATCACACAACTAAAGTACTTTCTGAAGTACTTTGTAAATAATTATATTTTGTAACTTCAATATTATATATAGAGAAAAATAAAATTAATGGAAATAAATTCAAAAATATAATAATTACTTTAAACGTTTACAAAATATTTTTGTTGAATTTTGTTATAGAGTATATATTATCAACATTATAATCAATATAAATAATAGAATTATTATCTATAGCCGAAACGGCTATAGATAATAATTAGTATTTTAAAAATTTTAAATCACAAAACACTGAGAAAATTGTATTGCAAAAGAGGATACACTAACGACAAAAATAATCTTGATTTCGTAACATCTGTTTTGAAATGATTCGATACTTTTACAGTAGCAAAAAGAAATTCTGGATTGTTTAAAAAGATATCGTATAATCCTACCAGATTATACTCTTTATCCCCGATTAATTTTCGATTAATTCACTTTTTCAACTTCTATTTCATAACTAAATATCCCGACTTTATCACAGCAGTCAACAAAATAATACAGTATTCCTGAACTAAAGACAGTTGCCAAAAGTGTTCTACGTCATATGACTGTCTGGTTGCTGTCTAAACTTCTAAATCGATAGTAAAATGCGCCTGAAGTCTTTTCCATTTTTGTAAGTTGCAAGGGTATATATATATACAGTACAGTATATCGTGAATGGCTATCTATCAAATGAGACTTTTTTTTACGAGAAAGATAACTGTAAAAGAAACAGTGAGTGAAATAATAATGATTATAGAAAAGGATACAATAGTATGGGATCATTTTTAAAGAGTATTTTAATAAAAAATATTATATTATATATTGATAATATTGAGTGAAATACTGTATTTACGATTAAAATACAGTAATTGCACTGTTTCCATACTCCATAATTATTTCTTCAGTTATGTCAGTTATGTTTCTTCAGTTCAGTTAAACACGATTAAAAATATATTTAAAAATATATATCAAATACTTTATAAATTTTTATCAAGCTGATTGGCTCGGAAAAAAAATAGTGCTAGTATGGAATATTTTCTGAAGACTCCTACCAATGATATCTGAAATAAATTTTATAAATTGCTTTGAATTTATAGTTTTGAAATATATTATGATAGACCCTATTGAATGATGATAAAATATTGCGATTTGGTACTCATATATTAAATAACTGAGGTACTGTATTAATTTAACATGAAAACTCATAACAGATCGTTTTATCCAACTAAATTTCTATGATTCTAAGTTTCAAACTTTATAATTAATTCTTCTCTCAATATTAATATTTATAATTAAGTAATTGACTAACAAGAAAGTTATGATTCTTGAAAATTTAAATGATAATTTATTACTCAAGTAAAAATTTTACAAATATTTTTATGGATGATCATTTCAATTTATAAACGATTATATTTTTAATAACTATAAATCATATTTTGTCATATCATTTTCTAAATTATTAACAGCATATAACAATGCTATCATTGAAACATCATAAAAATTATTTTAAAATTGAAATTACAGTAATAAAAAACTATCTTCCAATAATCATGCTTAATCAATGAAACATTTTATTCGCTGCTTTAGTTTAATCATAAATATTGAATAAGAAATCAAATTAAACATGATCTTATAAAAACATAATTTTAAGAATAAAACAAGAAAAATTTCAATAAAATCTTTTATAGAAATTAAAATGTTGAAGAATGTTTAATTAGTTAAAAGAAACTTAGAAATATTATACTGTATACTATATTATTATTTTATGACTTTTACATGGGCAGTCCTTTATAAAATTTAGCCTATACACTGATTTTTAATATATTTTTTTATTAAATAATTTGTTGCTAAATTTTTAATAATAGGTTTAATATGAGTAATTACTTTTTATTGTATCGCATTTAATTTAAAATTTATTTTCCTATTTATTTTTTTCAACAGTATATAATGAATTTTAGAGTTTTAAAATATTTATATTAACTTTGATAAATTAGTTTTATTATGCTCCTAATAATAAATAAATTTTTTTTTCTCATTTTCCAATTAGCCTCATCCATTTTTTGATAATCCGCTTGATATATTAAACTCAGAAAATTGTTAAATAAAACTGTTATTATATAGATTAGCAGTTATACATAAGTTATCAAGATAATTAATCACATTTTTATATTCTTGGACATTGCTGCTGCGTTCCGATTTTTTCCATACTTGGTAATTTTTTAATATTTAAAAATCCATTGTACAAGCACTACCATTGTTAAAATTTAATTGGTTCTTAAGAATCGTCGTAACTTGAACTTTTATTTTCCATAGGAATGTTAAAAATGGTAATTTCACTTCTGATAATTTATATTTTAAAAATATCGAACTGATTATATAAAATGATAATTACAACATAAAAATCATATGTGCAAAATTTTTATTAGTCTTATATAAAATTATATATATCACAAAAATATTATTTACAAATATTCCATTCCATGTCTAACGTTGAACAAAGAATAATTAAAAATCTACAAGAGTAATCAAAAAATAAAGAGCGAAGTGGACTTGTATGCTGTTCAAGCAACAATTGTGGATTAGAGAGTGTGATTGATATTATAAATAAATTATTTTAGAGTGAATTTATGAAATCTGTACCATATACGATCATATTGCAAATATAAATTAAACCATTATTTTCATGCTATATCTCGGAGAGAGTAGATTGGGTCATCCCAAATCAGGAATCTCTTTTATAATTATTGTACTGTATATTAATATTAGTAAAAGTTATGAATTTAACTGACCCATAAGAATAACGTTAATAAACAAAGTGATCGATTATAATAAACTTTTTTATATTTTATATTACAGTGTACATTGTTTTAAAAATATGCATTCCTGTTGAAATTGAAGAGGAAAAATTATAAATAGATATTTTAATTTATGAAGAGTAAGTTTTTGTTTCGAATACTGAAGATAATTCAATTCATATTTACATTTATACAATTTACATTGATATCTCAATTCATATCATATATCAAAGTACATTATATACCTATATTCAATATAAATTATATTGTAGTATTGTACTTTATAATAATAGCAACAGAAAAAAACCTAATTAAGGAGATAGTTTTATATGCTTTTATTTCTATTGATATTTGGTGTGTTATGTGCTCCTTTACTTTATCGGTAATATATTAAATATTGATCTGTAATATAATATCATTTCTTTTATAGACACAGTATTTAAGTTTGGTCAGAACTTCTAGTGTAAGAGAAATGGAATTATTGATATATATAATATATTTTAAAAAATTAATAAATAATATAGTAAATAATTCTAATACAGTAATTGAATATAATTTGAAATATATTATTTATTATATATATTTTAAATAATAAATATTCAAACTATAATTATACTATCATTTTTCAACATAAAAATATTTGTATAAAAATTAAAATTGAAACAAATATATAACTATAGATAGCCTACAAACTTGATATGTACTTTTATATCAACAATTAAATTTTACATGTAAGCCTAAATATCTGTTGTTATTTCTTCGTATTGTCACGATAATAAATTAACTTTTAGTTTTTTTTTTTTTTGATTAATCATTAGAACGTCTATTGACTGTATTTTACATTGATTTCTGCTGATACTCTTAAAAGTCTATATGCAATAAATGGAATGAAAAATATGAATATTATAGTAGTAAGCAAAAATTCTTTTTAATATTTGCTTTCAATATTTTTATTATTCCCTTTCAATATTCAATTCAAATTTTTATTCAATAATATTTAAGTGTACTTAATAATTTAAGAAACGAAAATATATATATATATACACTGTATATTATTTTTATATACCAAATAGCCTTATTTCTTATTGTTGTTTCAGTTAATAGGAACTATATAGCCTAAAGAAGAGATTGCTTCTCCTCGAGTTCAACTAACCCTGCTTAGATTTAATATTAATAAAATTCATATAATAGTATTCTTTAATAGTAATAAATAGAATATAAAATAAAATTGAAAACTATATTTTATTAATTTCCTACACTAGAGAGGATTTTGCCTTTTCTACCATGATTGATGTTAAATGGCAGATCAGTTTATTAAGAAACGAGTTCTTCATGAAGTGTCTATCCGGCAATATCCTGTGAGATGAAGGATAAGGATCAACGATTGATTTGATCAACTCTAAAAATATATAGAGAAATGAATCCAAGAATTAATCCTGATCTTTCAAATAAAAGATCAAAGTTTCACACCATGCACATTTCTTTGGCGTTTGGTGACAAAATTGTGAAAGCTCGGCATCCAAATTTATTCGCACTTAAACTTCTATTACTATAAAAAAGTTTTGTTAAACCTATGGATATATAAAATATATAGACGGTATTTATTCTGATTGATAATGTCTTTATAAATTGCATTAACAAAATTTTTAATACAAGTTTAAAATCGAAATATTTTATAAGTATTCTATATATTCTCACAATAAAATAAAATTATATTAAATAATAAAAAATAAAACATTTAATAAATTTAATAATTCTTAAGCATTAAGTGACATATTTTTTATACAAATAACTTTTTCAGAGTTCGATCAGTTTTATATAATATCTCAAAAAATCTCTAGATATTATCATTAGGCTATACATATTTTTTAATTTTTGATTCCATTAATATTTAATATACTACTCTGCTACTCTGTACGCGATTCATATAGGCCTATAGCATAAAAAATTAACATTCTGTAAGTTATAACATTTTATTAATAATAAATTTAATATCATGTACTGTACCGTACAGTAGACAAAAAATTTAATGTTAAAGCAATTATATCATCGACATATGCTTTATATAAATCTGAAATATTGTAAAAGCTATGTAGATAATATTTTGGGAGGATAAATATTAAAATATTATTAAAAACGTATTTTAATTATTAGATCTGATTAGAAATTTAATTCTTCAATATTCTAGATTAAAAATATATATTTAATATTTTTTCAAATGTTTGTAAAGGATATATTTTAGCCTTTCTAGTTAGCTCTAAGTCCGCCATTGATCTATAACATCATTCTATAAGAGTATATTTTTAAAATAACTATCTCTAAGCGTTCAAAACATTGAAAGCAAAACTGATGATAATAGTAGCATCGCAAATCTATGTTTTATAGTAGAATTTAATGATCGATGACATCACACGTTTTTATTAATAACTGTTTTCGCAAAAAAATATTTCCCTGGAGTAAATATTGACGATAACATTAGCAGTGATAACTTCAGGCAAAAATTGATGACACCTTCAGTTATATTCCATATCTATACTTTCTGAAAATTTGATAAATAAGGACTTAAGATATCTAAAAATTTGAAATAATTAAGATGAAACCATTTTCAGAAATTTTATATTTAGAATATTTAATCACTTTAGAAAAATTTCCAAAGTAATTGATATACAGTATTTTAGAATTATAAATAAATTAAATGTATGTTATATTGCAGATAAATTAAAATAGATATATTAAAATTGTATTGATTTATTAATTATTTAAATATATACTATTTGTACTGGCTACAATATATTGTATAGGAAATAATTTTAATACCCAATTCATTTTAATTTTGTTTCATGTTTATAATTTAAACATTATGTTTTCCTGTCAGTACATAAATATTTATAATTATTTATATATATATTATAAATATTTGAAATATAAATGTTTATAACATAAGCATTTCATACCATTTCCATATCTAAAAGATACATTTTAATAAAATAAAGTATAGGCTAATGTTTATCGATACTTGAAATATTTTATTATTGAAAATTTTAATCATATTTTATAGATAACAGGCAAATTGTTACTGACAAATAAAATGAAGTTATAATTTCAAGTTGTAGCATTTGTATCTTAAAAATTTTCATAAAAATATTTTATAAAAATTTTATAATACAAATATTAGATCTAGTGATTAATTTTATTTATATATTACAATCGTCACTGTTGTAAGTTGTAACTCAATAAAAAAATAATTTTAGGAAAAATATTTACTACAACTGTTCATTTATTGATAATCATAATGATCCAATCATAGCAATTCTATAGTCTATATTCCGAGTAATAAATGCAAATTATATAGGACTAATTTTATTTTGCTGTCAAATAACAGAAAAATTGGTTCTTTCTTTAATAATCATTAGTTCTTATCTCTAGATTTTATACCTCTTTTCAACAAGAGTTACTAAGCGATGGGTTATTCTAATGCCCAGTCATGGGACGCTTATACTGAAATGGAATCAGCTATCAGATAAAGGATCGGATTCAGTGGGCAGGACCTCGATCCTCATGAAAAATTTCGCTCTGTAGGAAGTGAAATTAAACCTGGATTCTCCAGAATGAAAGGGCAGCACACTTCCATCCAGCTAACAGTACTAGAAAGCAGCATAAAACAATAGAAACACCAATAGAGAATAATACTCGTATAAGAATATAGACATTCTTCAATTCGTTGGTCATGTGTGAACATTAGACTTTCACCTGGTCCTTCGTAAAAGTCTAGTGTTTCAAGTGAAAGATCTGTATTCGAATCCTTGCAGAGTTTTCTAAGAGGTTCAAGTTTTGTCCGTTGTGGTTTGGAATTGCCTGGATTAACATTTGATTAGAAAGTGTGGTAGCTAATAGAAAGAAGAATATTCTATCATGATTCAAAGTCAACGTCATAACTATCGTGAGCGAAATATCGTGAAGTGGAGAGAAAACTGATAATGCTTTCTGACCTATCAGTTTTCCAATGCCATTCCCAATTAGATTTCCTATTGCATTCTTGGGGCACCATGGATTGTCCTCACTGTAATGAGGTCGGCTGTCGAGATTCGGTTCAACGGGTTGCCCCTAGGTTTCTTTGAAAAATCTTGATATATAAGATCCAAAGTTAAAACCTAGATGATGGATCAATTTGTCTAATAAATTATAGGCTAGAATCCATTCTAATAATCATTATTTAATTACTACATGGCAGTTATTCCTACTCAGTCATAAGCTAGCCAACAGCATAGGATTTGCTAGAATGTAAAAAATGAGATCCCGAATATTTCATGAACATTTTCAGAGTTTTGGGAACATTTTCAGAGTTTGCCCACTGAATCCTGAAAACTGAAGGGTTTTTACGCCGCTGATCCGATCGACAAGTTGCTAATTTTCACTTTTCAATTTTATTTGTCATCATACTGTCATTAATGAACAGTATTTTAACGTCACTATTATGTATTTTCATCTCACAATTATTACGATAAAAATCATCGCCTGCCTGAATAAATAGAGACCCAGTGTTTAAAACAGGCCTTTTTCTAAAGCAATTGGAGAGAATTGGTAAGGTTTTTTAAGGTTCCTGGTTTCCATTACTTTCAAATAATCTGATAGTGATACAGATATAGTCATAGATGGGATCCAAATAGAAGTTTACTATAAATTTAAGAGAAGTCGGGAAATATCTACAATTTTTTTTTACTTAACATACGTTCGAAGATTTGCTTTCTAAGTAAATAGATTTCGAAAAACTATATTCGAATTATTTTTTAATATGTAAATATTAGAATGTGAAATTGTTTTCAAACAATTATTACAATAATTTGTGCACGGTATATTGATATTATTTGCTTTTAATTTATAATTTACAGTATATATTTTTATTTTCCTTGCAGCTTTTATTACATATATATATAAATTTAACATATAAATTAGTAAACAGTTATAATATGATATGTTTTTTTAAGAGAAAATTTTCCAAAGTAATAAAGATTTTTAAAATGATCTGTAATTCGTTAAAATCATTTATCTTTTACATTGAAATAAAATTAATATATAATTAACAAATACAACAAAACTTATAAAAAATTAGGGTAAACTTCCAACTGGGAGTAAATCGGGCATTTAAATAATACCCGATTTACATCTAGCTGGAAGTCATCTAGAGATTCTAGACTCTATAGTCTGTCCTGGTTAAGAAAAACCCTGATGCAAACAAACAAGATGTAAAGAGGCTTAAAAGTTTGACGTTATTGGCTGGTTCTGAATGATGTATTATGTCGCTCACAT
>WUQG02010771.1:0-11882 GCA_011317285.2 Androctonus mauritanicus
GTCTTTTTTTACACGGTTTTTTTTTACACGGCTTCTTCTGGAACCAATCTACCGTGTAAAAACAGACTTAGGTGTATCTTTCATAAATTTTTAAATTATGCTTCAATATTGGTAATACAGATACTTTTTTTTTTTTTTAACTAACTCAACTATAATAGGAGTGAGGGGGGACTGCTGATTGGAATACCTCTATTCTGCATATAAAAAATTCCATTGTAGACATAGAATGATTCATATAAAAGTATATAACATAGGCCTCTTAATACAACGGGATCTTTTTCATTATCTGGTAAATATGTTAATAAAAACCTATACAGTTCTATACAATCTGGTTCTAATCTTATACTAAGGTACAACACTTCAAAATCATACATTTCCAGTAGTCTATATAGTAATGGTCCCACTTCATATATAGTATCAATCATATCTCTAGCTGATGTAAGTACACATTCATGTTTTGTCATATGTGCTGTGCACTATGTAGCAATCGTTTTTTCTAAGATTGTATGTTGGGGCACTTCTTTTTTCTACAGCTGGTCATATAGCTACTGGTGTTTTATATTTTACAAATCCAAAGAGCCTAGGTGGTCTTAGTGCTGATATGACTACCTTCTTTACAAATGAGGGAACTTTCCTGTGTTTTAAAATTCTATGTAATTCTTAGGCTATCTTATTGGTTGAATCTTCATTCAACTTGGTTGATTGTATTTGATTGATAGCCCATCAGGTGTACATCATTATTAATGATTTATCAAGACAGTAATTGTTAATTTTTAATAGAATAGTGTATTATTTTCAAACATCCTAAGGGGAAAATCTTATAGGAAATTATAAAAGATTTCTGTTTATGAACATTATTTTTAAATTTTTGCAAATGTAAAGGAAATTATTGATGCTAAATATTAAACGTTTATGATGCATACTAAGTATTTAATAATCCAAAATTCTTGTACTTAAATTTAAAATTATATAATGTTAGAATAATATTCTCCTAAATCAAGTTATTATTTGTTAATAACAGCATGGATATCTTTTTGGTATATTAATATATGAATTTATTGAATAAGTAATGATAATTGATAAAATGCATAAAATCATTAACAATCTAAGTTATACTTACTTAAAATTTCCTTTCAGAATCTACACTTCATTTAGTTTTACGATTACGTGGTGGTGTAATTGAACCCAGTCTTCGTATTTTGGCCCAAAAATATAATTGCGATAAAATGATTTGTCGCAAGTAAGTGTTTTTGTTTTATTTTCTTTATTTTTATCCAGCTTTTAAAAATTATAATGTAAATCAATTATTTCAATAAATGTTTTAGATGCATGATTTTGAATCAAATTACTAATTTTTCTTTTTACTGTAAAAATTTTTAATATTCAGATTTAATCCATTGCAATTCCATATCCAGATAGATAAATATTAAGTAAGATGATCAATAATATTTTAACAAGATATCTCTTATAATTTGGAACATATAAATTTAAGAAATATTTAATTGAAAATTAAAACTAAATAATTTATAATATTAATATTTAATATTCTTTAAATATTAATTATTAATATTAAAAGAATATTAAGTATTTGAAATATAAAAATTATGAGTTTAAATGCAATATTTTCAGTTTCATCATCATATTAGATAAAATGTAGATTTATCAATATCTCAGCTTTAATTATGTAAAAATATCAGGTCATCCCATAAGTAATGTTGTTTTTGCACATATGAAGAAAACAAATAAAATTTATTTGGAACAGATCTTTTAATCATCATCATAAGTGCCCCCAGTATAACACTGTTTAACAAGTTTTTGAATGCTAGACTTGAAATCCATGGATTTTAGTTCAAAAACTCAGACAAGGTTTCAATGTACTGTAAGGAGTTGAATTTAGAGACTTACCAGTGTAGAGAGATTCTGTTTGAGTGGATGGCTGTGGTTCTGGTGGGAGACGGGTTTTGCCGTCTCATTTGCATATGATGGAATGAAGAAAGTTTGTTTAATGGCGTCAGTTTTGAAATATTAATAATGTTTATGGAAAACGAGAAAAAAGAAAAGTACTTATGTAATAATTTAATTGAAGGAATTGTTGTTATTCTAGTAACTATCGGGATGTTATGCAAATTAGGATGTTTTAAAATAGTGACAGGGAGGTGGAGTTGTTGTCTCGCCTCATTTGTTGTGCTGAACTGGTGTGTTCGTTGGTTCAAGGTTTTCATGTGGCGGCACTGTACGAAGTAATAATTGTTTAAAAATTGTTTATTTGGTATTATTGTATATTTAAGGCGAGATTTGCTGTCAAGTTGTAAGTTATTACATTCTAATTAATAAACTTTGAATAATTTTTTTTCCTACTAGAAGCTTGTTATTTTCTCATGGAGCATTGGTTTGAACATGTATTACAGTGGTTGGAAGTTAATGAAATAGATATACACATTAAAATTAGTACTAAACAAAAGCAAGGAAGGGTTCCAACGCGGGGTCGAACTTATGGCGGATTCTCGGCTGAACGCCGGGGTTCGTCACAGTACCTCCTTGATATTTTAAGTTTTTCTCCAGAAAGATAGTATTCGAGGCTAAAACAAATGCAAAGGATGGTGCAAGATGAGAAGAATATGCTGGATAGGAAAGTTTTCCCATCCAAATGCTTGCAACTTGACACAAGTCATTCTGGCCATGTGTACTTTCACAGAGTCACCATGCCTTATAATTAAGAGTGCCAGGCATTTTTCCTGCAAGGCAGTGCTTAGATGCTCTAGCAGTTGCCAGTAGACATCCCCTATAATGATTTGGTACTGTAGCAGAAGCTTGTAACACAACAGATTATGCCTTGCATATCCCACCAAACATTCAGTAAAACCTTATGTGGAATATGTCAAGATTTAGCCACTGCTACAGGCAGAATCTGTTTAGAAAGCCACTGATATTTGCATTTTAATGTTGTTGTACAGAATCCATTTTTAATCTCCTATAACCATTCTTTTCAAAAATGGCTCCTTTTCACAGAAGAGCAAAATGTGCAAATGTCCACTTGCTGTTGAAGATTTTATGGTATGAGCTCATGAAGTATCAACTTATCCAGTTTTGACACACAATGAAGGTTCTTTAAATGCCTGTGAATAGGTGAATGGGATGAATAAATGATTGTGGCCAATTTCTTGACTGTTGCCTCTGGATTCTTCTCAACAGCAGCTCTCAGCACATTATTATCCAGCTCAACAGGTTGGCATATCCACGAGAGTCCTGTTTCCAAATTGGAATTTCTGGAACCATCCTTGATTGTTTCTGACATTCATGATACCCTACCCATATATGGTATTGATATATTGTGTCACTACAGTTGCTGTATGCCCTTGGTTAAACTCATACAGCATAATATGCTTTATGCTTCAGACATCTCCATTTCTTACAGACTTTAATAGCACAAAGGATGCATATACAACTACTGTTCTCAGCCTCACATTACATGAAGAGCATGCTGTGCGATATGTCTTATGCCCTTAGTCTGTCTACTTGGTCTGGTTGCCAGAAGCAGTAGTTCTGTGGGACATGCGAAAAACGACATTACTTATGAGATGACTTTATAGATTACAGCCAATTATTGCAATTTAAATAATAATAGTTCCTATTAAATAATTTATAGTTCAGTTTATAATAGATAATGCCATTTTGCAAAGCTTACCATCAAATATGATGTAAAAAATTTAATTTGTATATTGTATTTCTATAAAAAATTTAATATTGATTTTAAGAGTATAGGAGAAAACATAGCTGTGGTTTGTCCATTAGTGAAATATTTGATTTTTTGGGTTTTGTCTTAAATTTAAATTAAATACCCAAATGGAGATGTATTATCTGTTACTGTTTACATTAAATTCATTTATATTTAATAAATGCTTGTCAAATCTATAATTATGTAAATTTTAATATCTTGAATACTCTGCATCAAATTTTTAAAAAACATTCCAAAATAAGCTATGTATTTCATTCTTTATATTGCCACAAATTATTAAATAGATATAATGCATACTATGACCAGATATATTATGTTATAAACAATTTGATTTTGATTTAGCAATACAGTCAACCTCAGCTTACATCATTTTTGACTTTATGTTGGTTTTTTCTTAATAGGAAAAAAAATCTAAAGACTGGGTCTCTCAGACAAAATGCGATGTAAATATGTTGGTGTATCAATGCTAATGATGTTACTTCGCTCTATGCTAGATTAATCGCTATATGAGCTGTTTATTGAAATTTTGTTATTCTCTGAAAAACTATATATCATGCATTCATACAGTTCTTTAGATTTTGAATTTTTTGATGGCAAAACCATGACATTAAATAATTTTTTGAATGAAGTTATCAATAAATAAAGTGGTTCAAGTTTCATTATCCATATTCAATTTGTTCATTAGTGAAATATTTGATTTTTTTTTTGTTTTGTCATAAATTTAAATAATAAATCTCCATCTGGGTATTTAATCTGTTACTGTTTACATTAACTTCAAGTGACATCAGAGTAATTGATCAATAGCTAAATGACGTCATTTATTTACATTGCATTGTATGCTTTTGGTTTGAAAATTAGTATGCTTGATGTTTTGTGTGCAATGTATTCACGTCAGCATATTGATACCAGTTTATGCCAGCAAGATTTAGCCTTAACCTCAGTTTATGCAACTATATGGCACATCAGTCAGTAAACTTATTAAAAACTCATAAAATAATTTAAAAAACAATAAAAAAGACAAATCACATAAAAATGGATAAAATAATGATTAAAATATGCAAAATAATTTATTGAGTTATTTATAGAGGATCTAGATTGTTTTTTAGAATTTATTCAACTTATGTTGCAAGTCTTGGAACAAATTAATGACATAAGTTGAGGTATGACTGTAGAATGAAAAGTGTGTTACAGTTTAGCAGTATTTTTTTTAAATATAGAGTAAGATATCAACTGCAAAATTTGGACAACAATTTGTTACTTTAATAAATCAAGTAAAGTTCAAAAAATTGTATAGTGTTAATGTTTTAAAAATGTTAATAAATTTGTAATTGATGGTCATTCTAGTTTCTGTTATTATATGAAATAACCAATAACTATAATAGAAAAAGCAATAACTTTAAATATTTTCATCTTCAGAATATCTGCAGAATAAATTATTTTGAATAAGATTCTAGAGAAAAAATTTATAGTTAAAATTTAAGTTTTCATTTTTTTTGTATGTGTTTATATAAGTGAATTTAATGTAAATGGTAACCAATTAAATACCCAAATGGAGATGTATTATTTAAATTTAAGACAAAAACAAAAAAAATCAAATATTTCACTAATGCACAAATGAATGGCTATGTTTTCTCGTATATTCTTAAAATTAATATCAAATCTTTCATAGAAATACAAAATACTTCATCAAAATCTATAGATTTTAGGTGATTAATTTCGAAACTTTTTTCTGTATAGGTAAAATCATTATTAAATTCATTCCAGATAAATAACGTTAATTAAAAATAATAGATAATTCATCAAACCAATATAATAAGCTAATATTAGATTTGATAATGGTACAATAGACAAAAGTAATAAGACAAATACAATGAAACACATATATACATATACATACAATTTTATGATTTATAAAGTGCAGTATCAATAATAGCAGATGAAACTAGCTAAACAAAATTGACAGTATGACATAATTAAAGCTGATAGTACAATAATTGATAATGATTTGAAACAACAAAGTAAAATAACAATTAAAAAAAAAAAATACATCAGAACTGACAAAATTATACTAGAGATTATAATGGCTAACTAGATGAATTTTTGCTATATTGAAAAAATGTATAACACTGGTAATTCAAGTTTGATGATGGTGATAATGGAAAATCTAACTCCTGGCTGGTTTAGAATGATCACTGTTATTTTTCATAGGTGATTTATATGCATCACCATTACTGTGGCATAAAATAAATCAGTTTTCTTTATTTCTTGAAATTGACAGCACTCTGTCTGAAATCACACATTTAAAAAAAATTCAACTTGTCATTTAAAACTAAGAGTTTGTTAACATTACTTTTCATGTTTGATGAGTTATTTTTCTTAATGGATAAAGGAGTGTGTGATTAAAAAAATAAGACCACTTCTGTTGTTTGTGTGTGTGTAATGGAAGATTTAAATAAATGATGAATATGCAATATTCATATTTTATAAATTTTATCATTTATATCCTCCCAAAAGACAATAAAAGTTATACTTTAGATTTAATTTCTAGCAAAAAAAATTTAAAATGTCAGTAAGAATATTTTGAGCATATAAATCTTTAATATTTATCAATCTCTCTTCCATAGATGTTACGCCCGTCTGCATCCCAAGGCTACTAACTGTCGTAAGAGGAAATGTGGACATTCTAACAATTTGCGTCCAAAGAAGAAGATTAAGTAATTGCTTCAATTTGAATGAATGTAATTTCTTGAATTAAATTGAATTTGAATCCTACATCCGGTTTGAGATCTGTTTTTGCTTCATATTTAAAGTTATCGGTTTAAATTAATTTTTTGCGTAAAAAATTTGCTTATTATATTCTTTGGATAATAGCAATCATTAAGAGGTGAAATAAACAATTTAAATTCCAGTACTTTAGAAGTTACTATTTTTTTTTTTTATAAAGGAATAAAAGTAAAGCAAATTTTTATACTATGAAAGTTTGAACTTATAATTTCTCATCTAATCATTAAATGTGACTAGAGGAATTAAATTTCTGACATTATAAAACAGTAGTAAAATTTTTAGATAAATTATTTATTGTGAATCTGATATCTTTAAAATATGCTTACTCTATTATTATTATTCATCAACATATAACGTTATGGCTTACAATTTGCTCAAAAACAAATTGAATTCAATATTGATGAGAAAGAATAGTAATATTTCATAACAGTTGAAGTAACAGTCAGCTATTATGATAGTTAATCATACTAACTAATTGGATCAATTCCAGGTTCCATACTTCCAGTTCTTCAGGATTGGCCTTCTCCGTTAAACTCCGTCAACCTTCCTGTGGAATGAGTGAATTAACCTGTGTGATAACTCTAAAAATAGATATTTTTTACACATATGGAGTCATGGAATTTTGTGTATGGTAACTCTAAAAATAGATATTTTTAAAACGTACAAAACATACCCCGTTCTAGGGTAACTCTAAAAATATCTATTTTTAGAGTTACCCTAGAACGGGGGTCTCGGGAATTTTTTTTGTTTTCCATTCTCGAACCTGAAAAAATTTGGTCGGGAAATCGGGGAAAACCTGCTGCTAGAACCCAGTAATACCCACAATGGATCTAGACACTTTTTCCTATTTATCCTTATCTAAAGTTAGATTGTTACAATATTACACGCCACTAGAATTGCACGCGCGACACTAGAATCATAAAGCAAGACCAGATAAGTTTAGCTCTTGTAAATCGAGCATATTTGATCATGGAGAACAGAAAATAGTATTTACACAGAAAAATATTTATTTTCACAATCCAGGATTTGAATATAAAGTCGTCATAAAGGTTGAACTAAGGAATTCTGAGGTAGGTTACGTTAATATGATATTGTAGTTAAATCCTGGATTGTGAAAATAAATATTTCTCTATAAACAAACGCTGTTTCTGTTCTCCACGATGAATCGTTTTCACAAAGTGTGACGCCCGGGATCGACGGGCCGGGCCTGGACCCCATGATAAATATTTTCAAGGGGTGAGACCCGAGACTTGAACCTGGGTCCTCCAGAGTGGAAAGCCGAAGCGTCACATAGTATTCTGCCAGAATGGAGTGTGGTGTCATCTGTTGACAAAAAAAAATGCCAGGAACCAGCTACCAGGATTCAAATCAATCGTTGAAAAATTTGAGGACCCGGCTGGTTGATTCCCATCCTGTAGAGTCTGGCTGGCCCCTCCACAGAACTGGGCAAGTTCCCTCGCTACTTAGTGGGAATTATTGATGATTAAATTTTCTATCTACGAAAATGAATGACTTTGTTCACAGTGGAAAAAAACGAGCAATGAAATTACAGTATACATAAATTTGTCAACACGTTTACAATTTTTACATTATGCTCAATAAGGACTGTATATGCTCCAACATTTAACACACATTTTTCTCATATACATCGGATAATGGAGATTTCGTTATATTTGAAAAGTACATATGGCACTCGAGAGGAAAACGGTTCATTTAAAATTTTCCTGATGCATATCATAGCGATCCCATTCATCATTTTTCGAATTTTTCCACCATAAAAATTGAATTATTACATAAGTAGATATAGTAGTTCTTCACATATTGCAATCACTCCTCCGCATTCGCAGACAGACAACTCTATTTTTATCACTTCAGTGCATACAGACTTTACATGCCCTGAAGTGATGGCAGAAGTAGAAAGGATACTGTGCATGGCAGATGGTGTGTTGCTGCTGGTTGAAGAGAAATTGAAACTCAATGAAAACATTGCTGAACACATGGCTAACTCAATATGCATCCAATTTAAAGATATATGTTCCCTAACTCAGTTTTTTTTGTTTTAACGTGAAGAATGAAAGATAATTCAAACTCTAAAAAATAGTATTTGCAAAAATTAAATATGACATGTTTATATCTCTTTTATAATGCAAACAATTTTATTCTAAAATTTTCATTTCAAGGTTTTGTAGACATTGATTCTGCATAAAACTATGCAGTAAGCTCTAAAATAATTGTTTTTAAATGAAAACATTACTAAAAATAGATATTTTTAATATTGTAGAATATTTGAATTAAAAAAGTACAGAACAAACATGTATAAAAATTTTATTACATCATAAATATAACAGAATATAAAACATTAATAATTTCACAAAGTTCAAGTTTGAAACTTTACAATTTTTGCAAAACCAGACATTTTAATAAATAATGATTTAAAACTTTATGGTTGTTTGTTATATTTACTGCATAGCGTGAAACTGCACATCATGAAAGAATTATTTTTATCTAGAAAGATGTGACAGTATTAATTCTAAAATGTCATCAGAAAATTCTTTTATAACAAGGTAAAAATAAATTTTATAATTTTATTGGCATTAAACATTATTATATCTGATTAGATATGTACATTAAAATATTCTCTTTTATAAAATTAAAATACTATACAGATATTGTAGAATACAACTTTGTAAATTCATAGTTAATGCTATATAAATTAAATATTTCTTCAGTAACCATTACAGATCAATCAACATTTTAAATTTCATAACCAACATAAGACAGCAGTTCTTTCCCTGTTTTTTCTTCAGCTCCTCCTGGAAGAAATTCTTCCGAAAGTTCTCTGAATGTCATTGCCAATCTACGAGAATCCACAAATTTTCTATGTATGGCATGGTACCAGTTATAACGAGCAGTTCCATAGAGAACAATTAGAGATCGACGATAGAGAGGAATATGAATTGAACATTTGGTGGGGTTTTCAACTGGTGATAACGTTAGAACTGTATTTGAAAGTAAATTCACTGTTACCAATCTCTCTCCCCATAACCATGAATCGTCAAGATGACTATCAATTGATGATCCTCTTTCAGGCACATATTCTAAGTTGCATAATTCTACAGGTATAAAATTAGATAAAACTGATACTTTTTGAAAACGTTCTACCAAAAATGATACGAATGGTGGAAAACCACAGAAATTTCCCATTTTTACTTTCTTTTTCTTAAAATTGACTTTTGGTCCAAAATCCTGAAATATATATATGGAAATAATTTTAAACACATGAAGATAAATATTCCCAAGTAAAGATGAAGTTAATAATTTTAAAACAGAAAAAATTTATAGCTAATATGATGTCAAGTCAATTTCACATTTTGATAATTTTCAGTAAATATTTCATTCTGATTATTATAGGAATAAATCTGATAGAGTAAAGCAACATTTAGAATTTCATAACCTTTAATATAAAATTAAAAATCATAGATTATTTTCCAAAATCTTCTTTATCACTCTCATTCTACAAGTAAAAAGCAATATACAAACTTACATTGAGATTATATACTACTATAATGTAAGTCTTGTCAATCTTATTGATACTACGACGGCCTTTTGGTTTCTGATCCTGCTACCTTTCTACTTTTACAAGAATGCATAACCTTGCGTTTGGCGCAGCGTGGCCCTTGTGCCAGTAATCCTACTAACTCCAACTCCAACAAACTTACATAAATATGAAGATGCACAAGTGCATTTGAAATATAAAAACAAAACTCAATGTTTCTAATTTTGATATCGTTCAAACATATTCTGTATTTTAGTGTGAATCATTTCCAATAAACTCAATATTGAAAAAACTGAAGAATAAGACTGTAATTTTATTTTGTATCTTACCTGAAAATAATTTTACTGTGCACCATGTAAGTAAAAATTAACATTTTAAAATTTAGAAGTACAAATCCCAAGTTATATAAGTGGATTGTTTTGTTCTGTGAAACTTTATATAAGTCAAAACATATATATGTCTGAGCATAATTTATAGAATACTAAAAGCAACTGTCACAAAGACAGTTAGCATTAAAAATATGTGCTTATTCTTTAATATAGCGTTTCTCAACCGCTGGTCCAGTGGACCGGCACCGGTCCACGGAAAAATTTGAATGGTCCGCAAAGAACTTATCTTATTTACTTACAATAATATTTAAATATAAAGTTAATTGTAATATTTTTATCATCATCTACTTATGTAATAGTTCTTTAATACCTAGTAAAATTTTTTTGTTAAAAAACTACCGGTCCGCAAAATGTTTTTCACAAATTTTACCGGTCTGCAGGCCAAAACAGGTTGAGAAACACTGATCTAGAATATAGTAAAATGTTGGTGCTGCCAGACAATGTTGGAATTAGTTCTTACAGTGTCACTATTACACTACAATAGCAAAGACTTCAGTGCCACATCTACAAATAGACTGATATAAAAATTGCAGGAAATGCCTACCTGTATTACACTAATTGCAAAGACTACCTGTATTAACCTTAAATTATTTATTTATTTGATTTAAAATATTTAAATAAAATATTATATAAAATAAAACTTAGTGCCTTTATGAATTAAAATTAATGATCCTCACAGCTTACACCATAATTTGTTAGTCAAGTTAGCTTTGATATCTTTCACCATGACTCTGATTTCTATTTAAATAGCTTTTTCAAGCTTAATTCTTAATTTTTGACAACATTAAATAATTTGTAAGAAGGAAAGGTAGTCCTGAATATGGAGTTTAGGCAAACTGCTCCATCTTCAGATTGGAGAATCAGGGAGCACAATCCCCTATGAAGTTGGTGACCAAAATCACAGGAATAGAACCCCCTAGTATATTATATTTTTATAATGCATACTGTCTGTATGAGCATTAAGGAAAAAGCATTAAATAATTAAATAAGTTAATTTATAAATTTATATAATTTTTAAATTAATTGTCTAGAAATGTTTAAATAAATAAAAAATTTTTAATTTAGGCACAAAATATGATTATGATCTCATTGTGATTGGTGGAGGTTCAGGTGGCTTAGCTTGTGCTAAAGAAGGTAATTTTGCTTATCATTATTTTATTATAATCTCTTTATATTAGATTATCTCTTTTTCATATTTACAGATTATACTAATGATATGTAATTTGATAGATTTGTATTTGAAAGATACATATTCTATATCAATTAATCTTTCAAAATTAGCAAAAAAAAATTATCTGGGGCCACGGCAGTGCCCCCGCCAAGTCGAGCAAGAACGGCCATACCATCCTTTTCTGGAAGGAACTCAGGGTACTTTTGATACCTCCATATCTTTGTGTTGGAGTTGCCCAAGAACCTG